>JAECUM010028958.1:0-83186 GCA_016617855.1 Megalonaias nervosa | reverse complement strand
AAAGAAATGCTAGGAGCCTGCCTTATGTCACTGGGAATGTTGTTCCATACCAGTGGACCAGTATATTGAAAACTTTTTTAAACAATTCCTTCTTTGGCCTTGGTATAATGTAATTTTTGCTTCTTATGGACCTTAAATTTGGAGTACCATCAGCATCTCTTTGGTGAAAGATATTGCTTAGATAGACAGGAATGGCTTTTCTGGATACTTTATACATCAATTTGGCCTTTCTAAGAAATATTCTTTCATGTATTGTTAAAACCTTTATATTATTCATTGCATCCTGGAAATTGTCTATACATTGATCTAGAATTAAAAGGCAAGCAATCTTTTGGAGTCTTAAAAGTGTTGTTATGTTTGAATTAGAGGTATTGCCCCAAATTACATTACAATAGTCCAGATATGGCTGAATATAATTTTCATAAAAGATGACCCTATACAGAAGAGAAATGTATGTTTTGATTTTCCTCAGTAGCCAAAGATAAGAATTAACCTTTTTGAAACATGTTTAATGTGAATAGACCAAGTAAGATTGTTATCTACAAATACACCAAGAATTTTATCCAAGAGGTCATATTAAGGCTGACATCGTCAAATAGAACCTGAAGTTTGTCACTATCTAGCCTTGCTTGTTTTTGTAGCTTTGTAACTAGTAGGGCTTTTGTTTTTTTCTGTATTTATGATCATGCTGTTTTCCTTGCACCATACTTGAAGTCTGTTGAGAGCATCTCGTAAATTATTTTCAAGTACTGTTTTGGTTTTACCCATCTCAGACAGTGTAGTATCATCTGCATAGAGGTCAGTGGAAGAAATTGAAGTTCCAATTTTAAGAAGTAAGTCATTGATAAAAAGGATGAATAATAGAGGTCCAAAGATAGAACCCTGTGGTACTCCACAATTAATATTTTTACTTTCAGAAAGTTGACCATTTAAAGATACTTTTTGTACTCTATTGGTTAAGTAAGAAGTAAACCAGTTTAGGGACCTTCACTGCATTGATAGATTTTTAGTTTTTCAAGCAAAATTTCATGGTCTACAAGATCAAAAGCTTTACAAAAATCAACCATGATAGTGCCTACCATTTCACCTTGATCTAATGCTTTCAGCCATTTATCAATCAAAGATACAAGTGCAGTTTCACAGGAGTGATACTGTCGAAAGCCAGACTGATTATCATGAATAAGATCATAAGTGTTCAAATAGTTGAGAAAAGAATCATGCATGTTTTTCTAGTAATTTGGAGAGACAAGGAAGGATATTTGTGCTGATCTGACATTCAGTATGGCTGTCAGAGTGGTCAACTTTTAAAATATTGATTCACAATGGTTTTCAATAAAATATTTCTCATGATATGTGGCTGGTCGTAAATCAAAATTATGATTGTGTAACTTCAAAAATTTTCTATTCTTGTAACGGATACATCTCCTGAATGGAAGGACATGTTAACTCCTTTCCTTACAATATTTGTTACCTTTGTATTAAAATTAAAACAATTCCAGAAATCACTGCCATCCTGAAAATCTTTATATGGCTACTTATCTTGAATTGTATTAACATAAAAAAGACAAATTTATATTATCACTACCCATGGCATGGCATTGACATCAGGTTTTCAGAGAAAAAATTTGAAGACATCTGACTGCCAACATATCCGCTTTTGTTTTGAAAAGCGGACCCAATTGACATTGGAGTCAAGTCACTAGTCATTGTTTGCATTTTTCTACTTCACCGAGATTTAGAACATAGTGACTAGAACATATACAAGTGAATTTTGACTAGATTTTGTATTTAGTTGTATTCTAATGAACAAGTTGATGTGAGCATTGTTACATGGATTTTAAGGTCAAAGCGCTTGATTCCAGTTTTTAGCTGTATTGGTTTGCTAGTATGATAACACTTACAATGGCCCATTTGGTAAAGTGGTCTAACGTGCTCACCTTTACTGATCACTGCCATCTCATCTTTACATGGCTGCAAGGCTTGGGCTTGACATATGTGGGGACTGGTATGTGAGAAAGCTTGCCGGTACGTATAGCTTCTCGTAGTTGGTGATTCTTACCAGGGATTTTCCAGGCTTTTCCTGTACCAGTTATACTGGCTGCCATTTATAGCCTATCTTGCACTGAGAAGTGACATTACACCCCAAAAGCAACAACAAACAAACAAGTATCCCCTGGTAAATGAATTTTATCATTTAACATATCTGAATAATACCTTGAATGATGCAACTACTTAAATAACTTAGTATTTTTGACCCCCCAAAATATTGGGAATAGATTTAACTAAGCATATTGTTGTGTCTTGATATTATCTGAGGCAAGTTCAGTGTTATTTATCTGTTCATGATATCAGGTACAATATCAAATGCTATGACAAAGAATTTTGTACTGCACATACAGGTATCTTGTGAACATGTTAACTCAAATATAAATAAAAAATTTTGTTACCAAATTATGGTTTCTGTTAACAACATTTAAGAAGAAGAAATGGACTTGTCTCAGATTCCAGGAAATTGTTTGTTGGCCATTGGAGTGTCTGACAAAGTCCCTTTGTGAGACTCTTTTTATAACATAGGGTGCCACATTGTTATCCTGTGTTTTAATGCATTGTTTGTAAAAATTTGAAAAATCCTAGAATTTGAAGGTGGCTTGCAAAAGTTGGTCTTGTCCTTAAAATGTCCTTGAAAGTTTCCCCAAACTCCTTGAATTTATTTAAGAAATACTGAATGTTAAACTTAATAAAATATATCACTGTTTACATTGAGAATTTTTCTTAAATACATATTATCAAAAAAATAATAAAGAAAGAGATAATATGGGATAAAAAATAATGCACAACATGGGTAGTTTACAAATGGAGTACTGGGTGGTGGTCTTTTGCAGAAGTGGCATTCTAATTAGTTGCATAGGGTGTTTGGGGGTGTCTTTGACTTTTGTACCATGTAAACAGTAATAAAATACTGTCATTGACCTAAATATCTGGATATTAAACAATAACTGCTTTCCCTCAATCCAGATGATTCATGAGCTTATGATAAATATAAATTTTCCCAAATATTTTGTTAGGAAACGTAATTTCTTTATTATCGGTGTCACAGAATAAGGCAAGAAATAACTTGGTTTTGCCATAGAACGATTTGATCATTTTCATCGTACATGCGTACAACGTTACCTAGGGTGGATAATTTTTTTTTTTAAGTTAAGCATCTGAACTAGCATATATCCCATCGTAGATCGCTTGCGGCGAGAGACACTAAAAGCATGGTAAGCACGGGTATTTTACCCTTACTGATACTCATTCCCCTGGAGATTTAAGACAAGGTTATTATCTAATTGACACTTGGGTCTTTTGGATCTTGTCAAGGAGTGTATGTTCTACATTTTTGTTCTACAGTCATAGGGGTAAGTGTTACATTTTTATTTTATTTGTTATGTGAAGCATATTCAATTTTAATGTCGTAGCATGAAATGTTGCCTTTACCACTACACGGATTTAAAATGTTGTAAACTTTTGAGATGTTACAAGTTGCTTTTAAGAGTTTAATTTAGTAGCACGTATCTTCAGATTTTAATTCCGTTCCTGTTATTATGACCAGTTTGGCTTTATTTTAGCTGTGCGGGTATATCAGGCTGTTGGTCTGGCCGTCTGTATATCTGTATGGCGATGGAAGCAGATGTGACCATCAAGGCCATACAAGGATGGAACTGCTGATTTGTAAACTTGTGCGCATGGTGGATCCATGAAGGGTGTTTGTGGCCAATACAAGTTTGGGCCAACCCAAGAATTCATGAGAACCGTGTGTTTTGACAATGGACACGTAAACCAGGTCAAAATGTTTCATTTGCAAGTTTTTACAAATATTTGAGTCATATGTGGTTATGAATTGTACGGGCTGTACAAATGACTGAGTCACGAGTCATGTGTTTGGTACAATTGTTATGTTGATTGATCATATTTGTTTCAATTGATGATGTTTCAGTCAAATTCAGTTGTTTTGCTTTCATTACATGAGATTATTTGAATCTTACTTTCATTACATGAGATTATTTGAATCTTACTTTCATTACATGAGATTATTTGAGTCTCACTTTCATGACATGAGGTTATATGAATCTTACCTTCATTTTTGAATATATGAATCACATTTTTGTTTTTCCATTTGCGAATGTTTGTGTTAAGTAATTGAATGAGTCGTGTGTCTGGAGCATGATAGAATCACACTGTATATGTTATAGGGGATATATATATTTTTATCGATTCATTTCATAAACTTTCATCTTTCATCACATTGTGTTGTGTTGTCATTTAATCCAAACATCCGTTCAGGCCAAATCCTGTTACAGTCAGGATTGTGTAGCAATGTGCTGGTAAGTCTATTGCTGGTTGAAAGTGGTCCAGATAAACATAGTTCTACCTGTACTTGCCAAACAAAAAAGCATACTTTCAAGGCAATATTTTGGTGATTTCTTTTATGGATAAAGTTTTCTGGTTCCTTTTCAGGTGTTTTTTTTTTAATGTGTGTAAAACTATGTCAGTCTGTTCATGATGTAGATGTACTGCTGTTGATTATTAAAGTGAACTGGTCGAAAATTATATAAATAGTGTACATTCACTTTTCTGGCACATTCATGAACAGTGGAAGACATCATATTGCTTAATCTGTTTGATTAAAGTATTAACAGAGTCAATTGATTATAGCCCAAGAAATCTCAGTCATCACTAGAAACTTGTTTACTAATGTGACCCAGATTAAAATAATGTATCCAGACTACTGATTGTTATTATTTTAAAATGTAAAGATTGTCTATGCAAAAGACATTCAAGACATTCATCAGAATGACATTCATGTTATATTGCCTCTGAAAATCTGAAAGATAATCCATATTTTCCATCAAGAGGGTGATTTGAAGGTGCATTAAAACCAGTGTTGATGCTAATATCTATATAAAAAAATTCACTTTCATTAAAAGCTGTAAGGTATTAGGACAAATTCTTTTTGTTGATTTTGTAGAGGGCATGACCAAGGACAGCGATTTTGGATCAGACAGTGACATGGGGTTAGAGATCAGCTGTACAGACATCCTGGAGCCTAAGTGTTATTTTTCGGAGAGAGGTAGGCAAATGATGTGGACAAGAGGTTTCTTGTCTGTTGCAAGAAAATAAGTTATGTGAAAGAGCCAATTTTAGAATCCTCAATTTTAGAATACCTCAGTAATGTCGTCACTATTGCATATAGTATGCAGAGCATACAAGTTAAGTTACAGTAGTCATTTGTTGAAATTCTACTTGGCCAGTTTGGCAAGTATCTAATTTTCTTGCCTAGATAATGGTGTTATTCACCCATTATCATCGGAGAATTTGAAAGAAATTTATTATGTTTTTCCTATGCCTGGTATGAGTATAGAGATTTAGAATTAACTTCTGATCCAGCAGTTATAAAAATTATGCATTTTTCATATATTACTTTTGAATGTTCAGTGTTAAAACTTTAAACCGTTCACTTGGTAAGTTGCTTATGTTGAAAACAT
Organism: Megalonaias nervosa; assembly: GCA_016617855.1. Lineage (NCBI taxonomy): Eukaryota > Metazoa > Mollusca > Bivalvia > Unionida > Unionidae > Megalonaias > Megalonaias nervosa. Next base: position 77,658 of record JAECUM010028958.1, on the reverse strand, counting down.
TGATGGAAAAGCTTGTTTGTTGGACTTTTTTGAACATATCTCCTGTCACCTAACTAGAGCAGTAGCAGTTGAAACCAGTTGGTGAACTTCTTCCTAAAATCAGGTCATAACTAATAAAAAAACAGTAGTGTTCTTTGTAGCTTATGGTTACTTAAAACAATTTTCTTACCACCAGAATCCATGAAGATCATCCAGTTTGGCCCAGGAAGTAGGTTTATTTCTTTTCAGTATGCAAAGAAGTACTGTAAAGCCTGTCTTAAAGACTCCTGCGACAGACCACTTGTATTTAGTGACCAGATTCTTAATGGACGTATTTACTGAGTATATAATATAGCAACTTGTCATGAGAAACTACCTGTCTTGACCAATCATGCATTTTTGGTAAAAGGAATGATCTTTCAAGACAGGTTCTACTGTATATCATTTTGACTTCATCTTGTAGAAGTTTAAACTAGTCTTTCAGATAAATATATTTGGAATAGGGGTTGATATTTCAGTATCTTGTAAATAATGTCAATATCAATAATGCTATAAGACCAAATTAAACTCATTCAGTTCTTAAAGGAGTAGTATTGCCTGGTGTATGTCTGTTATTGATGACCTATATTTTAAAAATGGTGAACATAAAACTTAATTTTTAATATTATTATAACAATTGTCATGTTAATGTTGATGTTGTGTAGAAATACTCTTTTTCAATATGCCAGGTTCAGTTTTCTTTGATTTACATCAGTACATGTCTTATATATCTACATTTAGGTTGATAGCATATTCTGGGAAAGGCAGATTGTTGACTTTGTGACCTTTTTGCACATTTGTAAGCATATATAATAGTCATAATACTTTCTTCAGTATCATTATCTCCAGATCTACAGAAGTGCAGTCACATGACAAAACTATATGAAAAACTTCATTTTTCTTTGCATAAACCTGAAGCCAATGTTGTAATTAGCTCAGATGATTGCTTTAACGTACTACATATTTAGGGTAATAAGTCAGTAAGAATACAAATTGAATAATTTTCCCATAGCAAACCTGTGCAAACACCACGATATTAAAATTAAATAATTTTAAATTTCTGAATGCTTGTGATCAAAACCTATATTTATCAGTATAGATGCATCCTGGATGACAGTTTCTATGTAGAGAAAAAGATATGAGTTACGTCATTTTCTGGACTTACATGTGTTTGAAATGTGCTTTCAATTCTGCACCAGAGTCAGGTGCTAATTTCAGTAATGAGTGTTTCAAACTAAAGACTGTTAAAGGACTGAAGTTCTATCGATAAAACAATGTCTCTATATGTTTTCAGTTACAACAGAATAAGCTTGCAAAAGATTCTTTTTACTAAAATCTACCTTTTGTTATCAACTGATCCTGGCCAGCCAAACCCATATGTACTCTATTGTATCTTTGCCCATTTCTGGACTGGTTCCCATTTTTCCATGCAATTAGTACCATGTGTCCTTAAAGCCTTGTGTTACATCTCATTGTTTTGGTTTCATCTTCAAGATCAAAGTTGTAGTCTTCTACATGTGAAACTAATGCAAGATAGTGTGTGCTTTGAGTATGTATAAATTATTCACCTTTGTCATGGAATTTTTGTCAATTTTCTGTGCATGGTGCTATAGCAGTATAGGGTCAGTAATTCATAAAAGGTAACATTATAGCTGAGTACATGATAACAATGTTGTAAAAAGTAGTACTGAATTAAACAAAATCATACAAATAGTTGTTTCTTTTGATTTTGACTAAGAAGCTTTTTGAAAGATTTGCATGGAATTCCATAGTTTGGATCCAGAAAAAGCAAAACTCTTATAAAACTCTGAATTTGGTTTAGGTAAATATAACTTGTTGTTAGAGATGGATCTTGGTTCATGAGTATGTACATTGTTAACAAATTTAAAATTACATTTAAGATAATCAGGAGCCAAACCATACAAGGATTTATAGACTAGTAAACCCTTTTGAAACTGAGTTCTCTGCTGAAATGGAAGCCACTTTAGCATTTTAAAAAAATTTGTTGATGGTGTATCTAAATCAGTATCAAGAATAACTCAGCTGCTCTTTTTTAAAATTTCAATAATCTTTTGTACCACTATTACCATCAATAGAACAACAATATTCTACATGTGGCATGATGTATGCATTGTATAATATCTTTCTCTGTTCTTGAGGGAGATAAGATTTTATTCTGTTCAAGAGATAAAGCAGCGAGTTAACTTTTTAATGACCTTATCAACTTGTATTTTCCAGCACAAGATGTTGTCTATCATGATGCCAAGTAGTTTTAATTTTCAGACAGTTGTATATCCATTTTTTTAATCATTACATGTACTTTGAAATCATTTTTTTCAGCTTTTACTCTTGCTCAGCTACCTATGATCATGGCTTTTGATTTGGCTGCATTTATCTTCATATCATTGTGTTCACACCAGTTATTTATTTTTACCAAATCTTTTTTTAATTTAGTGATAATCTCATGCCTGTTGATCCAGTGTTATATAATGTTGTTTCGTCTGCGAACATAGCTCAGTGAGATATGTTAAATCATTGATGTGCAGCAGAAAGAGTAAGGGTCCAATTATTGATCCTTGTGGAACACCTGACTTGTCTATTTCTGATCTGATAGATTATTTAAAATAGCAAACTTTTTATTCAAAATGGAAACTTGTAGTTGTCTGCCTTCAAGATAGGCTCGAAACCAAGTTAATCTTTCATGGTTAACTTGATATATGCTGAGCTTTTCCAGCAGGATTTTGTGATTTAAGTCTTAAGTCTAACAACGACACATTGCATACTACCACATCTGAAAATCAATCCTCTGATCAAAATTGTCATGTGTTTGGCCTCCGCAAAAGAGGTTTGCAAGTAGTCAACCTAAATATACAACACATCCTTCCTAAACTAAATGAGATTAAATTATTGTTGCAACAAACTAGATCAGTCAGTATTCTAGGTTTATGTGAAACCTTTCTGTCTGATGATACTGATGATTTTGCTCTCCAAATACATTGGTTCAACTTTGAAAGAAAAGATAAGGAATCCATGGGGGGTGGGGGTTTTCTTCGCTATGTAGACAGTTCCATTAGTTATAACAGACATGTTGATCTAGAGACTACTGGGGTAGAGAGTATCTGGATTGAAGTAACCCTTGCCCAATCAAAGTCAATACTCTTATGTTCAGTTTACAGGCCACCTTGTTCCAGAGCTGATTGGATTGGAAAGCATTACTAAAGGAAAATTTAGAAACTATCATATTAGGTGATTTTAACATGGATAAGTAACTTTGCAACTTACAACTTTACTCAGTTAATTAACACCCCAACTAGAGTAAAAGATGAAAGTGCTACTATCATTGATCATGTTTATACTAATAAACCTGAAAACATAAGTAATAATTGATGTGCCAGTGTATGCACTGATGACCACTATCCAGTCTTTATAACTAGACATGTTCCCAAATCATCTAAAAATGGTCATCACATTGAAATACAATACAGGGACTTTAAACAGTTTGATGAGGAAAAGTTCTTAATAAATGATTTAGTTTGCAAACCCTTCCACTCAGTCTGCAATACAGCTGATGTCGACACTGCTGTAGACAAATGGTATCGGATGTTCAATGCAGCCATAGACAAGAATGCCCAAATTAAAACAAAAAGGCTTAAACACCAAATTACACCCAAGTGGATTACCCCTTGAGATCAATGAGGCTAGGCACCTAAAAGATAATTTCCACAAGAAAAAAGACATGAAAAGCTATAGAAAGTGGAGGAATAAAGCACCTCATAAATAAGGCAAAAGAGAACTATTGTAAACAGGCTATTGATGAAAGTAAGAGTACCAAGACATTGTGGAAGCATCAAAGAGCTGAACCCACCCAAGAACAGTTGTTTTCCCCCTAGACTTCAGCAAAATGATGATATTGCAACATCTGTACAAGACATTGTGGAAATGTTCAATAATTTCTTTACAACATCTCCAGTAACTGTATTCAGAACCAGACTAACATCCCAATTGAAACTGACGCTCTTCTATCATTTATAAGAGATAAAATTCCTGATAATTATTTTTCAAAAGCTAATGTTAGTGAAGCTGATGTTTTTGATATGCTCATTAAGGTGAATATTAATAAATCCTGTGGATTGGATGGTATCGGTCCACAAATTCTTAAAATTGCTGCAGCAGTAATAACAAAGTCATTAACACATATCATAAATGTAAGTATAATGAGTGATAATTTTTGAGAAACATTGAAATGTGCAAAGGTTACACCTATCTTTAAGAAGGGAGAAAAGGACGATCCAGGGAATTATAGGCCAATATCAATGCTACCTGTATCATCAAAATTATTTGAAAAGCAAGTAGCCATTCAGCTCTATAAATTTTTTGAAACTCGCTCTCTACTTCGTAAAGCACAATCAGGATTTAGAAAGTACCACTTGTACCAAACAGAACTTACCAAATTAATTGATCTTTGGCTGAAGGAAATGGATAATGGACATGTGACTGGGATTGTTTTCCTTGACTTTAAGAAAGCCTTTGATCTTGTTGATCCTGAAATTCTGCTGCAGAAGTTGAACTGTTACAGGTTCGACAATCCTTCTTTAAACTGGTTTAGATTATACCTAAACCAAAGGTCTCAACAAGTAATCATTGGCAATATTAGCTCTCAAACTCGCACTATTCATTCAGGGGTCCCTCAAAGCTCAGTTTTAGGCCGTCTCCTCTTCCTTATCTATATCAGTGATCTACCATTAAATAATGAATCCACAAATACAGATTTGTTTGCAGATATGCATCCCTGTATATGTCTAATTCTGATACTAAAGTTATCCAAAATAATTTAAACTCAGACTTTATTAGAGTCCTAAACTGGGCACAACAAAATAGAATTGTAATTAATGAAGGTAAAACAAAATGTATGATTTTGGGGACATCACAAAAGCTACACAAGTTATGCAACTCAGAACTATCTCTTGCAGTAAATAATCATCAGTTAGAAAATGTCAGATATGTAAAGCTTGTAGGTGTGTCTGTAGATAATAATTTACAATGGGATGACCACATTGATAAGATTTGTAAAACACTGTCATCCAATATTCCCTACTCAGGAGAATCAATGGAAACTTGCAACCTATACTACAAGTCATATATTCTTCCAACATTGGATTATTGTTCATATGTATGGGGAAACTGTGCTGAATCTCAGCTTAACAGGATTTATAAACTTAAAAACAAGCAGCACACATAATTTTAGATGCATCTATTGATTGGCCCTCAAAAACAGTGTTTACAGTGCTAAAATGGTTCACAATATATGAAAGGATAGATTTAACAGGGCAGTTCTTGTATATAATGTCTACATGGAAATGCACCAGAGTATCTTCAGGACTTATTCAGGCCTTTTTCAACATGATGCCAGTTAAGATCAATATCACATGGAAACCTTCTAGCCCCAAAACCAAGAACAGAGGAATTTAAAAAGAGCTTCCAGTACTCTGGTACATTTCTGTGGAACAAGTAAAATCTGCTGAAAATATTAAAGTATTTAAGAAGAGACATCATGAGCATGTATGTGTTTCTAATAGATAATGGAATTTAGTCTTTTAATACCAAACATGTTAAAATAAACAGTAATTATTGCCATCTTTCACATGATGCATATTGTTATACTCTCCTTAAGAGGTTCTCAGGGGAGGGTAGTCCTTGACTAATGAGCCACCATCTATAAATAAAGTATTATTATTATTACAAGGTTAAAAGTGTTTGTAACGTCAGGAAACACTGTGCCTAGAAGGTTACTTTGATCTGTTGCTGTTAACCACTCCTCCACCATTCTAGTTAGTGTATTCTGAAATGAATGAAGCCTGATTGTCATGAATGTAGTAAATTAAATTATTGCAGGTAGTATCTGAATTGATTGCAAATATATCTTTCTAATATCTATGAAAGTGATGATAAAATTGATATAGGTCTTTAGTTATTCATGTCAGAAAGACACTAACTTAATATAGCCATAAATCTACTGTATTAATTATGGCAATAGGTATTAGCTACACCAGTTATTACACCAAATCCCTTGAATGTTGAGCTGTAACTATAGTCAAAGATATAGTGCCTGATGTTAAATTGCTTTAAAAAATTGTATTAATCATTGAATCTGAAAATTAGAGACTGAAGATATTATTATTCCTTTACTTCTGGAGGGTTGGCATGAATACACCACCACTGTTGAGTAAAACCGTTGTCTTGAATATCCAGAGAACAAAGGAACCACAATCTACCATGTTGAATCTGGGTGCTGTCTGAACAAATTTTCACATCACAAAATAATCCTTGCATAGCACTGAAGAATAAAACATAATGTCAAAGATTCATGAAAAGAAAAATGATATTGCATCCTGATCAAAGATATTTTGTGGATGATGAATTAAACATACAGATATTCCTGGATTTAACTGTTACTATATTGCACTCCAACAGCTCCTTTATGTTCAAAAGTTATGATTTAAACATATCATAAATTTAATTAAACTACCTTTGATGAATTTAGAGTTACAGGCCAAAATATAAAATGTGAGTAAACTTCACACATCTTTGATCTTGCTGATAGAACCATGCTATTGATTTACATATAAAGGTACATGGTACAACCTCAAACTATGACTAAACAGGGGAAAACATTTCATTCTGTGTTCTTTCAAATAAGCTTCTGAGTGAAGATTGGACCCACAAAAAATGATATTGACCTGAGTACTGAGACAGATAAGTCAATGAAAATGTCAAGTGACAACATGAAATCTTGGTGTACAGATATACAAAGTTTTATGGCTATTTATTTAAAAGTTTGCAAGTTATAGCTCCAAACAAATATGGTAATGTACACCTCTGGCCATCAAATGTATACAATGAAAGTGGCAAATTTTAATGTCGTACATTATGTAAAATTTTACCAATTTTCATATTGGGTTCAAACCCCATCTGAGTCATACCCAAGACTTATAAAAATGGTACTAACAGCTGCCCTACTAGGCACTCAGCGTTAAGAGGTTAGTGTTAGGACTGGTCAGCCTGGTGTCAGGATAACATGACTGGGTGGGACATGATGCTAAATGACTGCAAGATGATGCCCCAGTGCTAGACATCACTATAAACTGCCACACTGCAGACATCATAGCGAAGTGACTGAAAAATTGTTAAAGCTAGATTAAAAATCCAAATAACATTCACACACACAATTTTCATACCACTAGTCTATCAAATTCAGAGTTACAAACAACATACAAAATGTTTACTTTAACCTGTGACCATAATGTTCAAGAAAAGACTCTCTTAACCTTCAAGAGCACACACTCCAGTTCCAATGTATATGAATAAGTTTGGAAGATTTTTTACAAAATTATGCTAGTATCCATACATTCTGATTGCACATTTTCTTCAAGAAGCAGGTGGACACTGTCACTTTTACACTTTTCAAACTGGATGCTTGCTTGGATTACCTTCAAATTCAGTGTAATCCAAAAAGAGATACAGAAAAATACATGGAATTAGGTAAATGACATGGCATATGATAATAGAATATGACAATGCTATATAGCTAGGAGTATAACCTGATCTGGTGGCAAATCTTTTAATACTGTAAATGTATATTTCTGTGTTATATGTAGAGTGGTTTTTTGGTTGTCATTATCTAGAGGATGATTGACCATGGTGTTATTGATCAAGTAAATAATAAAATACAATATGAAATTAATGGATGGAATAACTCTGAGGAGAGATGTTGAATAGAACAACATGAGTTCTTGTATGTGAAAGACAACAATTTAGTCGGTTAGATAAACAAAATGAAATTGAACATGACATTTGAATGATACATTTTCTCTTAGAAATAAAATTACCAAGCTATTAAAATACAATTAGCATTCTGTTTTTGTACCAATAAAACAAATTTTATCATGAAGTCAAGTGAATGATCAAACTCATTTGCCCAGCATGCCTGCATAACCTGGTTGCTTGCTGATCCTTCCATATTCAATGTTGGTGATGGGTCACAATCACCATATTCCTTTTCTTCTCTCTCTGTCCAGCCTCATTCAGGTCATCAACCTTCTCTTGCTTATCTGCTCTATTTGCCTACTATGTGACACATATATGGAGCTGTTTTCCTCTTTAAGATAAATACATTGCAGCCCACATGTATTTTCAGAACCCCACGCATTGTGGTGGGGTCTTAATCCCTCCACTTTCACTCCATGATGGAGCAGTAAAATACAAATTTAAATATCTTGCTACTCGATTGCAACAGCATAATAATTACTAAAAACATGGTTCAGGTGTCTAGTTTATATATGATACATGTGAGGTTGATGGCTTTATGAAAAATAATACATACAGTTTGCTTATTCTCCATTCATAGGGGGCCCCAAGGGGCCAAATGGTCTAAGGCACTTGCTCTTTACAAATCACCCACATCTCACCTATTTCCACATGGGTTCAAATCTTGGCATGACCGATGTGAGTATGTGAGAAAGCTTACTAGTACCTTTCCATAGGTTGGTGGTTATTCCTGTAATTTTCTTGTACCAACCATACTGACAGTTTGTCATAAAAGGATCTGCAAGAATAATGATCTTGATCTTGATAAGGAAATAGTTTGAAAAAGTAGATTAGCTTCAGTATACAGGATCAAATGTAAATGGGTCTGATTTAACTTGTCTTTATATACAGAGGCAGTTCAGCTGTTTATTAGTAAACAAATGTGTGCAGTTAATAAATACATACAAATAAAATTCCTATCTCATTTTACCACAGGGTCAATAAAATGTCTGATAAGTTCTCATTTTTTGCTATAGAAAACATATTGCCCTGACACTCCCCCTCACATGTACTGAATTACATCAGTCAGCAAAGTACATCTACTGAGTTGCAAAGGTCTGGGAACACCTTTACACTATAATTGTCAGAAGTTAAATATAGTTGTTCATTCATCACACAATTTAATCAAACATATCAAGTATTGTGTTACTAATAGTCACTATTGTTGAAGTAAAATGGCAGATGACAGAGTGGCTGGAGTGTTTTGTTTAGACTCTGCTGATTAGTCAAGAGCATTGGTGGGAGTGATTTTGCAGCTTGTCAATTCACAGACCCTATATAAAATTAACAAATATACTTTCTAAGGTAGTGAGCAGTTGTGTTGCTGTCAGTGTGGGTGTCTTTAATTTAGCCACTTTACTACTACTATCCAGACCCTGTTATTCATTTCTGAATTCTTTTAGTCCTTTATTCAATTTTTCTGCAACATTCTGTCAGTTTGGTAGTTAGTTTATTATGATATTTTTGATTGATTAAGATGGACAGAAAACAATCCAACCCATAACACCACATTGCATGGACCTCAACCATCATGCTTTAAAAATTATAAATCTAATTTTCAGAGGAAAATGCTGCTGATGAACTGAAGGATGTTGTCTTAGTGCTGAAACAGGTTGTGGAACCTTTAAACAATAGAGTTTTTGTAAATGGAGGTAATGCCTGCATTCTCAGTCACACACACACACACACACACACACACACACACACACACACACACACACACACACACACACACCAGAGATCATGAAGATAACAACAGAGGAACCTGTTATGCTGATTTCCATTGAAAAAGTTAACAAATTGGATCATCATAACCTTGAAACGAAATGTTTAGCCCATCTGTGTTTAAGATTATTGGTAAGTTTGTAAACAACAGCAGTATTTCTTGGAAGCTGGATTTTACTCCATACAGTGGTCCCACTCTTATCTTGCCATCCCTTTTGGACCAGGAAAGTGGCTGTATAAGAGGGGCAGTCATTCCAGACTGTATTGCCGATCGTTCTAACTTCGTTCCCATCCTTAATTCATGTGTCATGTTTCTTGCAACCACACACATACTTGTTTTGAGATCCTGATGTCATCGACTGTATCAGTACCTTTTGTTGACAGTGACAGTGATAGTAAGTGATGATTAAGAAATATTTGATGAAATAAAATTAAAATATATGCTACAATTCAAATGAATGAAAACACAAAGGAAATGTCTAATTTAACTAATGCCATATTTGACAAAAGTTTGTGGCCCTTGAATGAATGTTAGCTGTTCAGGGCTGCTGTTCACATGTTGATTTTCTTTACTTTTGTATTAGCTGGAAACCGATGGCAGATTTTTATGATGCCAAAGGCAATGCAAAATGTTCATTACTATAAGATATACTTCTTATGTCATGTTAGAAGAAAATGAATCTAATGGAGAACTATACAGAATAAAAATTCTCATTGAAATATTACCTTATTTATAAGGAAGTGATACATGGACTGTGATGTAATTTTTGGTCTTCACCTGGTATTCTTTTTTATTCAAGGATCATTTTTTGTGTGTGTGAATCCACAAAGCTCATCATGTTATGATTGTGACAATTACATCCAGTCACATTCATCAAAATGAACAACTTGACAGCTGCATGAAGCCCAAAACTCTATCACAACATTGTTGAGACCATTTCTAGTCAACATTATTATTTGTAGATAACAATATAATAATAACTGTAGTGGTACATTATCAGGTACTTTAGCCAACAGTAATAAAATCCTGACATTGGGGAAATACATCAGTAGAGATAATCAGATTACTTACCTTATCGTTTGAATTTAACATTGGTTCTTTACACAGAACAAATGTGGCCACTTGCGAGGGGTAAATTTAACATTTTTGGCCTAAAATGCTGGCCACATGCCATATCAGAATGCTCACTGCCCACAAGGGGTAGTTTTGTACACAAACTTGTCAGTGCAGAGAAAACTGTCCATGTAGAGGAGGTGGTTGCTGGTGAGGGGGATGTATAAGAGGGGGACCTGTGTATATAAAACGCAAAGCTTGATCATTTCTCTCTTTTGAATAGTATTGAAGTGTGATTATTTTTGAAGACAAAATGTTTAAATGTATTTCCTGTGATTCAATAAGCAATAAGCAATCAGCAAAACAAAGTCCCACTAAACCAGAATGTCTGATTGACAGTTTATTTACTTTGTGAAACATATCAGCAATGGAGAGCATTGAATTCTGTACAGAGACTGCAAACAACATATCAACAAAAGTCATTCTGGGGTGTATGAAATCCATTAAAATAGCACCAAGTCCTGTATTTAACATCAGGACAAATCAGAACAATATTTGACATACTGAATTGGACATTCAGATTAGTTCTAATCATGATAAAATGCTACTAATTGACTCATGCTTTCACAATGATTTTAGCCATGAAATAGATTGATTGAAAAACGATAATAAGTATATGCTTGAGTTGGCACATTTGATTTGTGCTGATAAAGTGTTAATGCTGTACTGGACAGAGGTATTTATTACTGCTGTATTACCTGTAAAGCCCCCATTAAACTTGAACATATTATGCCCCCTTCCCTTTTCCCCCACGTGAAATGGTTAGTCTCAGATGTGATGTGTATTCATTTTCCTATACAGACAAGCATATCTCATGATCAAACTGCATCAGTAGAAATGTGACAGTGCTAACATTCTGGTCATCAAGAACAACTTGGTTATAACCAGAATTCGCTCAGAGAATCCAGCAGGGAAGTTTGAAAGACAGTATGATTCAGTCTCTAATGAGTGAAAAAAGATGAACACAAACAAAACTTTCATTACCTTCAAACCTCCTATTGGAATGTTGAGAGAAGTAAAGACTGCATGTAATTAAACTCATATTTTGCCATCCAGTGGATTTTGAAAACAGAAATTTGGTGTATGTTTTTATTTAATGTCAGTTCGGTTAAGATTATACGAATTTTTGTACATGTGTGCGTGTGTGTGAGGTGACATTTGACAATGATGCATCTACTGTTTTCTTAAAGTTTATTAAATGCTTTAAAAAAACAGACAAGCTATTTTCTTTTATTCAGTTTTAATTTCCAATCCTTTTGCATACGCTTATATGAAGTGATAGCTTATTCTCAATTGGAAGATGTTGCTTTTTTGGAGTCACAAGCACACACACCCCCCCTTTGGGACCTCAAAACACTTTTTGAATCTCAACCCCACCTGACCCAACACTGTCTGGGAATACGGCAGGTATTCTGTATTTGCCAGACATGTCTGGTAAATCATAGATTTTGATCAGGACATGCTTTGAGCAATGCGACATTGGTTCTCAAAGATCATTATATCTACTTGTCTTTCATTTGTTTATCTATTAAGCTACCAAATAAACAAAGTGACAAAGTAAAGTCTACAGATTGTTTCTTTATCGGACAATAAAGGTTTTGCTAACTAAGCTCAATTCAAAAAGTGACTAGGTTCAAAAGCTTCTTGGTGTATTGTATAGAATGTTTCTTTGTCAGACAATTAATAATTTGTTACTAGTTAAGCTCAATTTAGAAAGTAACTAGGTGAAGATACACATTGTTGATTTGTGGGACAGTCACCAGTGATGTCACCAACAGAACTTGTTTATAATGAATATGTTTCCCAATTGTTTTACCACTCTATAGGCACAAGATGCAATACAGTGTCAGACCTGTAATTGATCGATTTACCCATTGGTCTGTACAACAGACATTACATCAGTCCTCCACATCTCATGGTATGTGTAAATGTGTGTCAACACATGATACCTTAGAACAAAATATGTGAAGCCTGGGTCTGAATTAGAAGTAACAGATACTAGCAATGGCAATTAACTTTTATTATCATTCCTCCAATACCTTTAGGAACCGAGCATAACTTTACCATTTGAGTTTACTTTAAATGTTTGTTAATTAGTTACAGTAAAACCCACTTATCTCGACCTCAGTTATCTCGAGAACCGGCGTATGTAGAGCATTTTTGTCCAGTCACGAAAAAATCCTTCTTTGTTATGCTATTTTTTCCTCACGTATCTCAACCTCTGTTTAAGTCAATAACCCGGTTATGTTGGGCATAAGTTTCGGTCCAAAGTAACATATGGACCCACTTAATTCGATGAAATGCAACTTTTTAATGTCAATCTCGCAGAAATTATACAAGAAATGGTCAGCAAAAGTGATTAATTTTCACGCACAATTTTGGTCAGTTATAGTGATAGTCACATGTTTATTTCATATTCTTTCTATTTTTGGTTCGTAAGAGTAGCTTAATCAAATTAGTTTGTTAAGAATATATCATGTTCACTACATAAAATATTCAAGGATTCACAAAGACAAGAGTGTGCACAAGTCTTTTGCAAATTTCTCAGCCTGTTGCTGGATACGAGGGCCATCTACTGGGATATTTTCGGCACGGACGTTTTTAAACCATTTTAGTGTTGCCTCATTGACATCATCGAACTTTGCGGTATGCATTTTCTTTCTATCGGGACCAGACTGTCCAAGTTCATAAGTAGTTTTGATTTTATCAGCATTTTTCTTCCAGCCTGAAATAGTGTTTGATGGAATGTTGTACTTTTTTGCCAAATCAGCACACTTTTCACCTTTTTCGAGTTGTAGCAAATTTTCATACTTCAGTTCAATGTTTTGGTTTGAAAGCTTTCTCTTTTGGAACATTTTTTCTCTCTCATGAAACAGCATATACATGTACTTATCAACAGAAAATAAACAGAACAGATTTATTACTAGGCAGAATATCACCCTATATATATGCTCGTATATATGCATGGGAATGGATAATCTCAGGCACTTGGCTTCTACACAATGGCAGTCGAGGCCCCATAATGTAGTTCTCAGGCTTGAGGTCTTCTTAATTTTGTTTTGTTTTCTTATTTGTAATATCTCTTCTTTAGGTCTGGCAGAAAAATTGGCTTCCATTGTTTTAATTTATTTTCTAAATTCCCGTGAATACCGGTAAAAGGAAACCAAAGTTGGCTAAAAAAAAACAGAAAAGAAAAAAAGAATAGGCACACTTAAAAGAATCCAAGATCAGTTTCCAGGTTTGGTTTGCTTTGCAATAAAATAACCTTTGTATTTGATATCCCGCCGATAAGTTCAAAGAATGAGTTTACTGCTCGCTACCAGATGTGTTTATTCACCACCTGGGCATCTATTTATTTGTCATCTGGAATCATAATTGATACAAACTCGCATTGATGCCTGCAGGGTAAGTAGTATACTCAACATTAAGTTGCTTTAATAATACTCTTTGTAACCCATACTAGTGAAAGGATTGTCATTTGCACTCACAGTGAATGTACATGTACATGTATTTTCAAAAACATGTATTGATTGTTATTTACGAGATACAGTCATAAATTAACGTGGATATAATAGAGTCTTGGTTATTTTGCACCTAAGACCGTGTTATGCATGAATGGCGGGTGCCTGAAAGCATTCAGTTGATGTTTCTCTCTCACTTTCTCTCGTTTGTGATTTTCTTGGATCCATTTTTCAGTCATGATAACATATTCAAACCTCTGAGTACAGCCAAACATGATTTGTTTTTCAATATTCACATCAGTTATAAAAATGTGTCGTGTGTTATCTGACATAAGTGATGTACACTACCGTATGGATGCATATGCTACATGTGATATAGGGAGTTCATATCTTTTTTCTTTAATAAATTACTCATGATGATAAAAAAAGGAATAAATGATAACACCAGGTTTGTTTCTTTCATTTTATTATCAATTAAGCGTTTTGTGTATTTTATGTACATGCAGTGGGAAGGGATTCCAGTAAACGTAAGAGCAAGAGACAGGAGTAATGGTCAAGGACATCTTTAAAATTATGTTACCGGTTTTTATGAACCTGGATATCTCGGGACCCGGTTATGTCGACGATTTTTTTACACCGCCGATGTAATTGAGATAACCAGGTTTGATTGTATTACATATTTTCAACTTACTGTCAATTGATAGTTAAGTTTTATAAAACATTAGAACAAAATATTGTTGTTGAGTGTGTTTATATGAAATTATTTTCTGAAAGAAAAATTGATCTAATAAATAAGTTTGAGAGGAAACCAGTTACTCATGGAAGGATAATACTATAACTAAAGCAGCACCAGTTTCAGAGCCCAAACTGACACATTTTCTGGTACATTTAATAATTAGGTATATCATTGTTTTCTTTCTTGCCACAGCTTGTTATATCACCTTAGAATGCTTTGAATTAAATTTAACATATATATTGCCACCACATTAATTTTCATTCAGAAATGTGCAAAATGAACCTAAAGATTTTCAGGACCTGTGATATATAAGTATTTTGATCTGATGAGTTCCACTCATGCTCTGAATCTTTTTTGCCAACTTTACAAGCAATGTGATGCTTAGATGAATTTGTCACAAGAGGTTGTGACATTTCTAATGTCTCCTCATCAGATGAGCTGCAGTCAGGTTCTCCTGCATAATTTACACCATTTATATTTGTGAGTGTATTCAGGTCTAGCTTGTAATTCCTAACTATAACTGCCTTAATGTATGTGGATATAAATATATTTTGTACTTCAGTCAGTCATAGCAATGGGCTGCAGAGGTAAAAGATACACATTTGTTTCATATACTCATCCATCTTCACTCTCTGCACTCCTTCTTTTCCTGAATCAGTTGTGTTACTTTTCTTTAATTTGCAGCTTGGTCTGACATTTTATCATTGATTTGCATAAATGAATAGGTTTAATGATTTTGATCAGCATGGTTATGGAGTTCTGTGAACAGTTACTGCCATTGCTTAGTTTTATTATCTGCTTTTCCAGAAGTGACTGGACTCGCAGTTAGTGTCAAGAATTTAGGATTCTGTGGATCATCATTGGTAAAAGTTTTATAGCATGAGCACCCAGTGAATTTGTTGCTTGGTTGTTTCATCAGACTGGTAATACAATGTCGACTTTTCATGGCTCACTTCATATGCTGCTGTAATTTTTACTAATGCTCGAGCCTCTGACACCATTGTTTGGGCTGTACTTCTACTTGGCAGTGTCATATTGCTTATGTCATAATGTCATATTTTCTAAAACTGTTTTTACAACAGACTGCACCATATTTGCAGATATATCTTGTTAATAAATCATAATACAAAAGTTGTACTTCTCCCTTGTATGTCCCTCCTGCTTTTGTTTCTACTTCATTTCCAGTAACCTATGATTGAGACTGTCAACTGAAAGTTTGTGTTGATTCTTTTAAACTGTCAACAATTCCAATAAAATACATTTCAATTGATTTCTTGTCAGTTTCAAACTTATTTCTTGCAACTTCAGTTTTTTCATGCAGCTCAAAAATACATTTATTGCATCTCTGAACTTTCATTTTTACTGTTAAGAACTTTTTTTGCACATCATTGTTTTGATTTTATACATTTTGAATCTCATTTCTTTCTCATCAAGGCTTTCCAAAGCATCAGAGTGACCCTTAAATCCTGATATTTTGCCACTTATAGTGTCCATTTTATGTTGCTGCAGCATCAGGTTGATTTTTAAGTCCCTCAGCTCCCTTGTTTTCTGTGTTGAAAGTTTGTTTTGTGTCCTGAGTTTGTCAACTTCTTTTTTTGGTACTCTTTGACTATCTGTTAAACCCAATTTCATTGGTTAAAACTAACACACCTCCATGCACAGAGCAAATCAAATTTTTCATTCGTAATAACTGTGATGTATCAATACTCATTATTAAGCAGGTCATTGACCTGGCCATATGGGGCAGTCATTGTACCTGAAAACAAAACAGCTGAATACCTATTTCAAACTAGACATAATTTCCTTATTTTATAAGGAGAAACAATGAAATTTTTAAGAGATAAAGACTGGAAAGAATTTGTATTATCCTGGTATAAGAGAAATCCACCAAAATTAAAAGGTTAATAATTGGATTCTCAATGATCTGCTGTTGATTACCTATTATCATATCTGCAGGCCTGTATATTATAATACACAAACAATTATCTTTGTAAGTCTTGCCAAATGATGGCTTTCATTTTTATTTCCTTTATTAGTTTACCACACTCAGATATTCACATGCTGAACAGGGAATGAAGTTCTGAAATACAGCTGATCAAATATTTCAACTGAGTACCCATTGTATTATTTTGTATTGTATTAATTGTTGTGTCATCAGAGACACAAATTCATTGATATATTAATGTCATCAACACAGGGCAGATGTCACGTGCCATATGCATCTTTCAACATATATATTAATTACAAAACATTTTCATTTTCTTTTGCCTACCAGCCAACCCAAATCCCATCATATTATTTTAGCGGATAGTAAAACTTGTTTATTACAATGATTCATTGACTGCCGGAGATGTACATTGACATGGACATGACCATAAACATTCTAAAATGATGAACAATGAATTTGGATATAATGTTTCTTGGTTATAACTTTTTAAAAATCCTAGTCGATGTGGAATGTTATATATATATACATGTACCAGTCAGAAATAAATTGTCAGCATTGTTATGTATACCCATATTCTGTGTTAATTTTATCTGTGAACATAGATTGTAGAGGTCATTTAATAGACAACATAAAATGGCTTATTGTGTCCATTGTGGGTTTGTACTTTTGGATGAGGTTATTTCATTTGAGTAAATATTTTTTTGTGGCCATTTGACACCAAAAGAAAATGAGATCTTGTTGACAACTTTGATGGGATTTGAGTTCATCTCGTTGCTTTCCCCCTAGAAAAACCAGGTAACCTGATTTCTGATTGGATGGCTGTTAAGAAGCTGACCTTATTGACCAGTTAGAATGATCTAGAAATGGATATTTGACCCCCATCCTGGTTCTGATTCTGTGTATTTTATTAAGGTAGTGAATAACATAATTATTTATCCCTATCTTATGCATCCGTAGTGGAGTCATTTAGTTGTGTTTAATTATTATTTGAGTTTATTTACTTATTTCAACATTTCATTGGAATTACAAGGTGCTCTTAAAATTTAGGACTAAGTAACTATTTTGGAATTACTGTGAATCCATTTAAAGACATTTTTTATTATATCATTTTGATACATCAAGACTATTAGCATCTCAGCTTCAATCAAATATTTTGGCACATCAGCACAATAGGATCTTAAATGACCTTGATGTTACAGAGCTTGAAAGTAGGCTACTACCTCCTGATGTGTAAACGAGGTGCCAGAGGTTGATGAGTTAAGACCATAGTGTCCTAACAAGAAAATTGGGAGCTCATCCCTAATACGGATTTCTTTAACTTAGAGAAATTATGATTGCTTTTGAAATTTAAATTCACATTAGTTTGGAATTTCCTTACTCTCTGGTATTTTAATTTCACATATTGTAGAAATCTTTACTGAAAACCTTTCACTATGTCATCTAAAGTGGAGAACTTTGTTTTCAGTCCTATGCAGGAAGGATTAGAGTCCTTCAGAAAGGAAGAGTTGTATGAGCTTGCCAGACATTATAATCTTTTTGATGTGAAGGCCTCTTTAATGAAGCAAGAGATAGGGATTATTTTGGTTTGTTATTTGGTGGAAAAGGGTATTTCTTGATAACAGTGCTTTGGCTTTGATTAGTAAGTCTGTATCTGATTCAGACAGGAAAGAGAATTACATTTACAAAATCAGAGAGAATTAGAGTTAAGAAAGCTTCAGCTTCAGAAGGCAGTGATGCAAGTGCAAGAGCTAAAAAGAGAATGAGAAGTGCAAATGCAAAGAAGTAACAGAAATGCAAATGCAAAATGGGGACAGAGAAATGCAAATGCAGAAAGAAGAAAAAGAAATGCAAATGCAAAGAGTGAAAGGGAAATGTAATGTAAATTTTAAAAATTACAATTGGCAAGTAGAGCTCCTCTCCACTTCTCTTTTACATACAAGTTCAGGTTTTGATCTTACCAACAATATTAGGATAATACCCCCATTTAAAAAAAAGGAAGCTGATCAATATTTTCCTTATTCAGAGAAAATTGCTGAAAGTTAGAAATGGTGAAGAAAGCATTAGACTTTGTTATTGCAAAATGAACTTATTGGCAAAGCTCATGAAGTCTATACTTCACTCATGGTACAACAAATTGCAAATTGTGATGTGGTTAAGGAGTGTATAATAACTACTTTATTTGATGAGGGTAACTCAGTTTAATATACTATCTTCCCCTGCTGCCCTCAGGATGAAGGAACTATTGTAAGTATATGAGGGAAAAAATAAATAAAAAAAATAACAGTAAAGCATGCTTTGATACATTAAATATAAAAGAACAAAGTGTATATGAAAACATATGAACATAATAAATTGGAGTGCATGTATTTCAATATTTACAATGAGAACTGCCTTTTGAGATAGTTGTCATATGTTTCTGTTTTGAATACATTTTGGTTTGTTTCTGATGTAATTGCTTGGGGAGTTCATTCCATTGAACAGTGCCAGAGTAAGCAAATGATTTTTTTAAAAAGTGTTTGTTTTTGGAAATGGTGTTTTGCAATGATCATTTGTTATTGATCTCAATTTAGGTCTGTCTTACTGTTTTCTAAGTTCAAATGAAACATACCATGCAGATATGGTGGACAAAGTTCATTCTTTGCTTTGAGCAGAAATATGTTGGCTTTTGGTAGGTTAATCTGCATTAAAATTTCAACTATTACAATTTTGAGAATAGATTTTTGGATGGTGTATCAAATGGCAAATTTAGGATAATTCTTCCTGCCCTGTTTTGAAGTTTGTGGATCATTTCAATACTACTATCAGTTAAATTGTGCAGCAGTAGTTCAAAAGAGGAAGAATGAATGCATTGTAAAATAATTTCTGATAGTTTAGTGGTAGATAACATTTTTTTCCTTTGTAAAAGGTAATTCTTGAGTTTACTACGGAACAGATGTGTTGCACATGCTTACACCAGACTAGATTCTTATCAACTTGAATTCCCAAAAGTTTTTCTTTGTCAACATTTTCAATTTTGTGTCACAAACAGTTTCACCTCTTCCAAAGAAATGGATGGTAATATATTGACAGTAGTAGAGGAAAAGGCTGGTTCTGGCTCCGAGACCTCTCCCCACCCTCCAAACAAATATAAATTACCCCCTCAGAGACCCTAAAATCCCCACCCCAAAACGATTTTCACAAAATTAAAAGGCTGGTTCTAGCTCAAATATAATCTAAGACTTTTACCCACCCTCCAAATAAATATAAATTACCATCTTGGAGACCCTCCAAAAAGAATATAAATTACATCTATGAGCTCCACCAGCCTCCCAAACGACTAACCTCTACCTCCTTCAAACATTGTTCATACCTCATCACCAATTATCAATGTTTCAACTGTTGATATTAGAAATATTTCGTCATCACGATAATAGAGACTAAACTTTACTTTACCGCTCACACAGCAATGACAGTCGAATAAATCTTTTATTTGCGGCTTGTTAAGAGGATATTTTTTGTCG
This sequence comes from Megalonaias nervosa, assembly GCA_016617855.1. Taxonomy (NCBI): domain Eukaryota; kingdom Metazoa; phylum Mollusca; class Bivalvia; order Unionida; family Unionidae; genus Megalonaias; species Megalonaias nervosa. Next base: position 57,293 of record JAECUM010028958.1, on the reverse strand, counting down.
ATAAAATATACTTTTGACCGGTCGAGATTAATGGTAAGTTTAGTATATTTTTGTTGACTTATCGGATCATGAAAGTTTTTAAATTCCGCTGATAACTTCTGGCTCAAGTGTTCAAGGTAATTGAAATACTCGCTGTCATCAGATCTGATAAGCGAAAGTTTTAGCTTGTCATGAGCTGCGGTAAAACATATACCTGATGTTTCATTATTAATTTCAACTGTCAACTGTTTTCCGTCTATCATTAGATATTTGATCTTGCTATTGTAGCTATTTGTCACTATCAAATTTTCAAACATTATTTTTATTGTTCACACAAAATTACATAGCTTAGTCGTCGAATATGATATTGAGTATAGATCGTTTGCAACTGAAAATGACGAATGAATAAAAGGTTGGTCAGATGATTTAATAATATTTATTGACAATATAGTTGATATTTTTTTTGATAAATGATGTGTGGACTTAAAATAAATCTGCCAGATTTTGTTTTTAATAGATGTTGCCTCATATACATTACAGACAGGTAGTCTGGAAATCAATAAATACTCTGCATCAGCCAAGCCTTACATGAAATCGATAAAGCACACCTGTTTCAGTACGGCCTTATACATAAACATATATTTCTTATTCTAAGGTTTTAAAATTCTAAATGCAGATTCTGGACCAGAGACCCCCTTCCCCACCCAGAGGATTTGTCGGAGATAGAATATCTTAGTTTAGAAACCTTTTTTGCTAGAAATCTCATATTAAACAATGAAATATTATATAATATGGGTTATTATCCATCACCAATAAGAAATGTTGGAATTGATCTAACAAACAGATTTTGTAAGAGATTTGATTCAATAAAATCAACATCAAGTTATACTGGCATAAAACCTAAAATAATAAGCGATTGCATTAAAAAAGTTGGATATCATATATGGGTCAGTATGGTTGTTTGCAACTGAAAATAACAACGAATAAAAGTTGGTCAGATGATTTAATGACAATATAGTTGATAATGATATTTCTAAAGCTAACAGTGTATGTAAATGAGGATTTTCCTATCTCAAAAACCATCACCCCTCTAAAATAAATATTTTCACTTACCTATTCGCATATAATCTGCTTGGTGACTCAATCACATGGAATTTCCAGAATGACTCACAATCATGTGATTTTTTAGAAAACGTCCACATGGAATTTCCAGAATGACTCACAATCATGTGATTTTTAGAAAACGCCCACGTGGAATTTCCACAATAGCAGTATAAAAGACAGCCGTAATTTTTGTAGTGGTCACTTTGAAGAGGACATCTTCACCGAGCGAGAAGGTAAGTGAAAAATTTTCATACCCTATCATTATCATACTTTTTATGATAATCTTTTTCATACCTGCTGACCCTCATTGGTAGGATATCCGTTAACATACTGTCAATAGTACGAAACTCGCGTATTAAATCGTCCATAGCATATTTTATACCCCGCAAGTAAGATCGTATCTGATCAAGTAATTTTTTGTAGGTGATACTAGCTGTTTTGCAGGCATTTTTTTTACTCACAAACCGGGGTTCAGTTTTTTTACACGCTGTTGAAAGAGAAACACCAATGCCTGATATTATTAACAAAAATGGATTTAATGACGCTCCACTTGAAATTATACCAGAGCTAGTCATCAGCAGTGGTAAATATGATATTATCCGAAGTATTTTGTTATAGTATTTATAACATTTTTTCATGCACCAAAGTTTTTTATGATAATATCTTTAATATTGCATTAGCGCGTCAACATCTTGTTTTGGAATTTCTTCTGAAATGTGATTGAAATCGATGATTTGTTTTTTCATTATACAATATTTTATACAAAGACAAAAGTTCTAGCGCCAGCAATCGAATCAAGAAACTCGCGGAACTTATTATTTTTAGGATCAGCTATAAACTCTCTGTATTTTTCATAAACATCTGACGAAGTATCGTCATATCGTTTATCTGTTATTAGTACATACTGTTTCTTTAACCAAGCGTATGAATCAAAACTATTTCCTACTTCACTCTCATACAAATCTGTTTTATTCACAAAATTACTGTAATCGATTTCTGTTTCATCAATATACCCTAAAACTAAACTCAACTGATCTAACGTGTAATTTTTGAGAACAAGATGTTGTCTGGTAATTGCATATGCGACTACGAAATTTGCTAGCATCAATTTCTTAAGCTGATCTAGATCGATTGTAAGAAGACCAACAGCAGAAGCTACTTTTAACATCACTTTCTCATATGGTTTTGTGAGTATTGTTTTAATTTCGTTGTAATAATTTCGTAATGACAATTGTCTAGAGTATTGTAATGATGGTAATGGAACATCATCTTCTTCACTTATATTATAATAAGAATCAGACTTTACTTCCAACTTTATTTGATTGACTTCTTCAAAAAACTTTTCTCGCTCATTATCACTAAAATTACTAATTTCATCGTCTAAAGTTTTGATTATCTTTAGAGACTTGTTAACAATAATCGGATCAAATTCTGGGTCTTTTTTACATATCATTGGCAAAATTGCATTTGCATATACTTTAATAATTGACTCTGCATCTGACGTCATAGTGACGATTTTGACCAAGGTTTCTTTGTCATGGTAGTACATTCCGAGATACTTAAAAATACCTCCTTTTGAAAAACTATCATATAACTTTTTGTTTCTTTTTATTTTCATTTTTTTATTTTCCGCTAGTTTGTCAAGACGAGTATGATTTTCGTTTATTTGTCTTTCTTCCAGTGTTTTTCCACTATAAACTCGTGCTTTTATTAAGTCTGATTTTATTATCAAATCTATGTTAAACCAATCAAGCTCGAGTAATATTTTTTTAAGTATAATTTCAGCTTGTTTTTGTTCTTCTAGACAATCATCGGGATGACAGTATCTGCTTATAATGTCAAAGTTTTCTATTACTTTTTTCAGTTGCGGTCCTCACATATGCATAACGCGAATACAATTAGCAGAATTTTCTGACAATGTTGGATTGTTTAATGATTCGATGCCAAGTGTTTTCAAACCGTGTAACTCTTTTGCTATGTTATTAACAGCTCCAACATCTATTTTAGGATTAAAAATATTATCATAAAATTCTTTCGCGATGGTTATAATTGGTGGTTCTGACATTATTTTATAACATTAAATTTGTTCGTCTAGTGTATATGTTTGAAATGCTGTCAGTCCTGGAAACGGACATTCAGCAGCAATAACATAAACTCGAAAATACAAGTACTTGTTAACAGTGTTTTCAGTCGGAATCGTAAAATGTTGTGTTGTCATAATATACGTGTCTGTTGTGCTATACAATGTTGCCCAATTAATATCATCATTTGATCCTTCCAATCGCCAATTATAAATTCGACCAACATTAAAATTTAATCGACCTTGCAAATGAAATTGCCAAATAGCAACTGCAGTGGGACATTTAATTTTGATCCAAAAATTTTCAATTTCTCGGTTAGTCGTCCACTCGTGTCCATCAGAGAAAGCGTAAAGAGGATAATTTTCAGGATAATATGATGATGTGCATACATCAAATCCAACTGATGACTTAGACAATATTGGAATATACCCAACATTATTTTTGGTTCGTTTTACAATACTAAACACACTCTCAACATATGCTTCATTTGTCAGATCGTTAGGGTTAACTGGAGCATAAGTCGTCATTATCTTGTTGGCTTTCATGTTTATATTCCCTGACATCGGTCCACCAGATTTCTTAAAATATGGGTTAAGTTCTTCTTTTAACTGAGCATAACTAATAGCATCGGTTTCATGTGATGTGATGTGATTATGATTTTTAACGTAGCTTTAACAATTTTTCAGTCATATCACTACGATGTCTGCAATGTGGCAGTTTATAGTGATGTCTAGCACTGGGGCATCATGCCGCAGACATGTAGCATGATGTCCCACCCAGTTACATTATCCTGACACCAGGCCAACCAGTCCTAACACTAACCTCTTAATGCTGAGCGCCAAGCGGCAGCTGTTAGTACCATTTTTGTAAGTCTTTGGTATGACTCGGCCGGGGATCGAACCCACGACCTCCCGCATCCGAGGTGGACGCTCTAACCACTAGGCCACCGGAGTGGTCCATCGGTTTCATTAGTTGGTGGTGAGGTTATTGGTAATCCAGTTATTTTTGAATTTGACATGGACAGGTCACCTGTCATTGTGTCACCGGCTTTGTTAAGCTTATTATTGTCAACAGATTTTAGTTGCGCATAACTTACAGCTTGTGTTTGATTTAAGTTTTCTGGCGGATACATAGTCTCCAAATTTATAAATTTTTTTCCTGACATGTTGATATTACCTGTAACTGTCCCACCTATTTTATCAAGTTTGTTATCATCAACATACTTCAACTGCAAATAACTTACCGCTAGAGTTTGATTTAAGTTTGCTGGTGGATACCCCGTCTCTAAATTTATTATTTTTTTTCCTGACATATCCCTAGTTGCCGCTTAAAATTCCTCCTGTCAGTGATAGTTTATCATTGTCGACTAATTTAAGTTGTGCATAACTAACAGCTTGTGTGTTAACAACATTTATTGGCGGATAATCTGTTTCTAAATCTAGTACTCGTTGATTTGACATAAACAAGTTTCCAGTCATTCTGTCGCCGGATTTTTTCAAGTAACCTGATAAATCAACCTTACCGTCTGTTACTGTTGTATTTTCAGCTTTTGATGTTGAATCTCCTACTAATGTTCCAAATTTTGTATAATAGCTCATTATTTATTTATCGTCTGACATTTTTTTATATGACATCAAATTGTATAACAAAAATGGCAAAATCGATGATATTAAATTTTGATACAGAGCAGTTGGTGAAACATAAACATAACAATGAACTTCCAGATTGTCATTATCTTATTGTTGGAAGAACTGGATCGGGAAAAACAAATTTGCTTATGAACTTGCTTCTTGGTGATAATTTTAACTACGATCGAGTTTATATTTACACAATTAATCCACAACAAGATAAGTACGAGCTACTAAGCAAATATAATGACAAACTTCGTGATGATCTTGATGCTGGTGAAGATATTTTTTATTATCAAACAACCGGAAGGTCTTATTCCAGTTAATCAACTTGATTCAGATGAACATAAGATAGTCCTTTTTGATGATATTCTGCTAAATAATACTGAGATGAACAAAATAAGATCGTATTTATCACTGTCGCGAAATAAAAAATGTAATTCTGTTTATTTAGCTCAAGGTTTTTATAATGTTGACAGATTTATTCGGCGAAATACTGGTTGTTTTATATTATTTCCAGGACTAGACAATGTTGACGATAGAAATATCGCGAACGAGCAATGCGGTGATGTGACAAAAGATAAATTTATCGAACTTTATCATAAAGCTACAAAGGATAAATATAACTTCTTCTTAATTGATAAACTTACACATGACCCAACTAAAATGTTTCGCTGTTGTATTGACATTTACTTGCAGTAATGTGTTTTCCACTTCTTAAAATTTTATAAAATTTATATATAATAATCATGGATAAACGAGTAAAATATAGAAAACACATAGAAGATCTAAAAAAAACTTAATCAATCTCAAGCAGAATTTAAGCAAAAAGTACAGCAAGCATGATGTGGACAAGTAACTGCTGCAGAAACAACAGCTACGATTCTCAAACCAGTTACTGAAGCACTACTTGGAAAACAACTGAAACTAAACCACTATCAGAAGAAGAACTTAAGAAACTACAGAAAAAAGGTTTGGTTGGAATTGTCAAAGAACAACAAGAAGCAGCTGCTGCAAAAATTGTTGCTAGATCTGATGAGGAATAAAGAATGTTGGCTGAGGCACTTGTAGGGAATATTGCTGATCCTGCCGCTCGACAAATTGAAATAAACCAGCTGATCAATAATCCAATTTTATTTGAAAAAAGATTAGCAGAATTAACTTCACATGAAATTAGGACTGCGTAAGGAAAATTATCAGAAAAATTAGAGGATATTGAACAAGAGCAAGAAAGAGTCGGCGAGTTAACAGTAAAGTTTATAGAAGTTGGTGAAAAAATAAATTTTTTTAGAAAAAAAGCAAATGATGAATATCATGAATTTCTGTCAGATAATGATATAAACGATATTGATAATATAAGAACTTGGTCAAAAGAAAGATACAATAAATTTATTAGTGATTTAGAAAATATGATTATAAATAGTAATAATGCAGACGCTAAATTAATAACAACTAAAAAAGAAGAAGATATAATTCCACTCTTTAATACAATTAGGAAAGGTATTATGACTTGTGTCTTTCACATAACAGCGGAAGATTATAGAAAAAAAGAATATGGTAGAGGGTGGAAATTTCACAGGAAATTTAAATCAGTCGATGAAAGTCGCATTAAAAAATATAGAGAAACTGCAAGAGCAAAAACAGGAACCGGTGTAAAAATATTTACATCAGCTGCTGAAATGATAGGCAGATTAATGCTGCTGATATCATCAAAGGAAGCTGGTAATATTAGTGTTGAAATTGTTAATGAAATTATTGACATACTTGATCATTTGAGATCGGAAAATTTATTAACATCTGACGAATATGAAACGTTAACATAGCGATTTAATATAAATCAAGGCGATTTAATATAACAATTTTGTAAAATGTTATATATATAAATGTCAACAACATTATTACTAGACTCTAGTACAGCTGCGAAAGATAGCGCAAATTTTTCAGTAAATTATCTTCCGCCAATACAACTTGATACTGAAAAACAGTATGAAATTGGACTAATTTCATGTATGTGTTGGCATTCCATGGCTAACATAAAAACTGGTGTCAACAACGAATTTAATTTTATTCCAAATATATTAAGAAGCATGCAATGGAAAACATTTAAAATTCCACAAGGAGCTTATAATATCACTGATCTAAATAAGACAATAAAGGATCTTATAACAAAAGCTGGCGGTGTAGCTGATAATTTTGATCTAACACCAAATTATAACACGTTAAGAGCCAGATTAAAATTAAAAGATATGTTAATCAGTTTTACACCAAGAGAAAAAAGTATTGCACAACTGATAGGATTTACTGATGACAGTTATGGTGCTCTTGATCAATCTTTAACATTTGATGGTGAACTGCTGGTAAATATAACTGATGTAAACACAATATTAATAAATTGCTCTATTGCTTCTGGATCTTACTCAGCCCAGGGTAGTAAAGGACAAACGATATATAGTTTCTCGCCAGAAGTTCCACCGGGCTCGCTCATGCAAATTAGTCCACGGGAAGTTATTTATTATCCGCTAAATGTTGAAAATCAAATAACAACAATAAATATGCAGTTGACAGATCAATCTGGACGACAGCTGGATCTGAATAACGAGGTTGTTACTTACTATTTACACTTACGCGTGATCACTTCGTGATTGACAATAAAAAATTATACAACATCTTGATATAATGAAACAGAGAAAAAAATTTTACCGAAGAAAAATAGTTGGTGTATTTTTAGGAAATATATTTACTAAAGTTATTGAAAATGTTCCGGGAATCGCGCGTAAAGTTGCACCAATTGCACTTGACGCATCAATAGCTTTTGCAACTGGAGCTGCATCTGCCGCTGGAACTGCAGTGGGACAAAAAATAGCTGAAAAAATAAAAGGCACACCATCTACATCTGAGATAAAACAAGTTATATCAGAAATCGCTCCAACAAAAGAAACACAACGTGCTATGATAACAACAACAAAAAAACTTCTATCACCAAAGGGCGAGCAGATTATACAAAAATTAATATCTAAAGTAACAGCGCCGCAATAAAATTTTATATAATCTAATAAATAAAAAATGTTTGTTAAAAATTATCTCGATTTAGCAGAAACTTATGACACCGATGACACTGTAACAGAATTTGAGTATGTTGAGTATCTCGATGAAAATTCTAATGAACCAAATAAAGCTGGTATTAGAACATTTAATACTCGAGACGAAGATGTATTTCTACTGCCACATAAGGCAATGTTAGAAGTTCGCAGTCAGATTATGACGGTAGCCAATCCGCCTGTTGCAATTGCAGCTGGAACAGAAGTAGCTCTTATAAATAATGGCTGGTGCTTATTCAAAAGTGCTAGATATCAACTAGCTAATCAAACTGTTGAGGATATTTCAAGTCACTTAAAAGTTGCAAATACAGTCTTAAATATTATTTCGTTTTCCGATGATTATTCAAGATCAACTGCAACTAACATGATGTGATTTAAAGATACTGGAACTGGTGGTTTAGCCGTATCAAATGAACTTTTCTCCAAAGGTGTTTTGGTACACGGAGCTGATGCCGCTGCAGATTTTCCAATTGTAAGAAATTTTCTTATCGCTAATGCTAACAATTTTGGTATAGCCGCACCAGATGCAGCTGTTAATCAAGATACTACAAGAGTTTCTCTTACTGCTGCTTGTAATAATTTTGTTATAACACCACCAGGAGCAGCTGCGGACGGCGTTGCAATGTTAGATTTAGTTAATAAAGCAATTAGCGTAAACAATCCACGTTACAATGAAGGTTATACCAGAAGAAAGGCACTTTCAGCAGGATCACGTCAAATTACAATGATGCTGCTGTTAAGTACAATATTTGGCTTTTGTCGCGATTACAGTAAAGTATTTCATGGAGTTAAACATACACTTATTTTAGATCGAACAGAACAAAATGACTGCTTGTTTAGGTTAGGCAGAGCTGATGTACAATTTATTGTAAACAAACTTGCACTGTGGATGCCACGAATAACACCGTCGATCACTAAAATGTCAGAATTAAATAATATGCTTGAAAACCGCACAAACAAAATTTATTTTCAGCAACATAAAATATATCAAACAGCAGTTCCAAATACTACCGACTACACATGGCGAGTCACAACAACATCAAGTGAACAACTGCCGAGGCAATTATTTGTTGTATTTCAACAGCAAGCGCGATGTGGTAACCAACAACAAAATAATGCGATATTTGATAATGCTGATTTTAGACGAATATATGCTAGACTAAATTCAAAGCAATATCCAGAATGAGCGATAGAATGTAATTTTGCAGATGACGCTAATAAAAGTATTACTCAACCTTACATGTATCTGCTCGACGCAGTGCAAAACTATCAGGACGTTGAAGATGGATCTCAGATATCAACAGAGAAATTTCGTACACTTTATCCGATATTTTATTTTGATGTTAGTAAACATAGCGAGTGAGCAGTTGACTCAACAGCTGATATTGAAATTACTTGGACACTTGGTGCAGTTCCAGTAGTGCAGTTGTACGTGTACACGTTAGTGATCAGTGACAGATTTATTACGATTGATTCTGTCGGAGGTAAAATGACAGTACAAGTTTAAAAAATTACAAGCAATTTTGCAAGTTTGAACAAACTTTGAGTTTAATATATAATCGTTATATAAATAATCGTTATATAAGATGACAAAATATATTATAAAAGAAATATATTTGACTGAAGGTCAAGTTAAAAAAGTAGCAGCTGCTGTTGCAAAGCAGAGGCAGGTATCATTAAAAATCAACCCTGACATTTCCAAGGGTATTTTAACAAAATTAATGTTAACCAAAAAACAAGTGAACAGGTACGATTGCAAAAAAACTTTCGTTTTAAATTTTAGTGCTGCACAAATAACAGCAATGTCAAAACAAGGTGGTTTCTTCAGTCCGGCATTATCAGTAATAGCCAGAACGTTATTACCTAAAATTTTGCTGGTGTTAGGTACATTAGGACTAGCAGCAGCGTCTGGAGCAATATCTGGCGCAACGAAAAAAGCAGTTGAAGGTCATGGTATTGTTGGCAGTGAAATAAAAAATATAGTCTAAAGATAAATTTTATGTGACTGATAAATATAATGGCACAACAAAAAACAAAATTGTCGAATAAAAGGAAAACAAAGCGTCCTCGAACAAAACAAGGAGGGTTTCTTCCATTACTTTTAGCGGGACTAGCGGGAAGCATACTACCAAATCTGCTAGGAATCGGACGTGGCCTAACATTGCCAGGAACACGGCCGCCCACTAAGTAACTTGGATATACTTGATAAGTTAGGATTGGTTCCTGGATTCCACGGAGTTTATTCCAAAGATGAACTTGCGGCGATAAAATCGCTTGGTTCGTGTGTGATAAATGTACAAGATTTCAACGATGGATCTAGTACACATTGGGTAGCAGTTTATAATAATTATTTTGACTCGTTTGGACTTCCTCCGAGCGACGCAATAAAGAAATATATAAACAAAAAATATATAATATTATTCATCCAATCAACTTCAACCTGTTGGAACTTCTGCTTGTGGATATTATTGTATAATGTTCATTAAACAAATGTCCCAATCACCTGACAACATCAGGGAATTTAACTTTTTAAAATTTATTTTACAGTTTGACAAGAAACCTTCTCACGCCAATGATGAGATTGCAATTAATTTTTGTAAATCTATCTAAAGTTTGCACAAAATTATAATTTTATCTAAATTACAAATATATAATGTCAACATATTGTCTTAAATGTAAAACTAAAACAGAAAATATCAATGAAACAACAGAAAAAACAAAGAACAACAGGACGATGTTAAAAAGTATATGCGCAATTTGTGGAAAAAGATAAAGTATGTTTTTAAAGAAATCGTTGGGAGCTAGTTGCCCTGACAAGATTATTTTAGTAGACGACTGAAAATATAGAATGATATGCAAGTGCGATTCTGACAGAGATCTCTGTCTTGAGCAAAATAAAATTGTCACCTACTGTCAACAATGCAACAACAGAGAAATAATAGGAACAAGTATGGACATACATAAAGTAATTGGCAAATTGCCGAAACCAAAAGATGGTTGGACTTTGCCAGGCCATAAATATACTGGACCTTATAATCCTCTTGATAAACAACTTGACGAGAACGATAACCCGCTACCCGGACAAGAACCTTATAATCAAGTTGATGCAATAGCAATGCGCCATGATATCTGCTACAGGGACAACGAGCAAGATAAGGCTGGTTGTGATAAAGTAATGCTAGACGAACTTCGTGATATGGAGCCGATAAATATGCGAGAACGATTTGATAGTTGGTGCAGGGTTTTATTGGAGCAAACTATAAACTTGGACTCGGAAAGGAATTGTATGATGATCTTGCAGATGAATTACACAAACCTAAAAAAAAAAGTTTATGCGATGTAAAGTTGTCGCAAATGCCGTTGATGACATCTAGGCAATAGATTTAGTTGATGTGTCAAATCTAGCTCAGTTTAATGATAATAAAAGATATCTTTCTATGTCATAGATGTTTTTAGCAAATATGCTTTTAGTGTGCTAGTTTCAGATAAAACAGGAACGTCAATAACTGATGCATTAAAACAAATAATAACAACTACAGGAAGAGAACCAAATAGAATCTGGACCGATCATGGAGCAGAATTTTTTAATAAAATATTTGAGCAGTTTTTGCTTCAAAATAACATCAAGAAATATGTTAGAGGAAATGAAGGTAAAAGCGTTGTCGTCGAGTGATTTAATCGGACGCTAAACGAAAAAATACACAAATATCTGACAGCTAAAAATACAAATAAATACATTGACAATCTACAAAAAATTGTTGACGAATATAATAACACGAAACACCGAACCACTAAACTATCGCCAAATGATGCAATTAAAAATCCGATATTAGCAAATGAAAACATGTACCGCAGACATAAATTTAAAGTGGGTGATAAAGCTAGAATTTCTCTGACGAAAAAAAACATTTGAAAAAGGATTTACTCCAAACTGGAGCGAAGAAGTATTTGTTGTTGATAAAGTACTTTTAACAATACCTGTAACATACGCGTTAAAAGATCTGACAGGTGAGCTGATCATAGGTGGTTTTTATGAACAAGAACTTCAGAAAACTTCTCAAGACATATTTGTTATCGAAAAAGTTATCCAAAAACGCGGCGACAAAAGTTTAGTTAAGTGGCGCCGGTATAGCGATAAATTTAATAGTTGGATCCCAACTAAGTCGATGCAAAATTATTTATAATTTTGTGCAATAATGTTATTATAAATTTGTTCATATTTTACAAGTACAGATTTACATTTGATAGTTTTACATAATGAAACTAAATGTAATTTTCTTTCATTATCAACTGACATCAAATTGAATATCTTAGCAAAAATAAAATCGTATTTTCTGCTCCTTTGCTGGCCAGTTATTTTTAGATTTAAAAACGGTTTGATAAGCTGCCAAAATAATTGTTGCTCGGTAACAGTAAAATTAAATTTTATTACTTTTTTAGCAATGTGATACTTACTCAAATGTGGTTATCGTCCAGTTGTTGGTCTGCTGTAATTTTTTCTGTCAGCAACAGTAAATACTTCATCATCATCAGATTTGTTGTTGTACAAAATATGATCTTCGCTATAACTAGCAGATTTGCCTATATCTGTAGAGATTAAATTGTTGTTGGTGATTGTGTTGTTGGCGACTTTGTCGTTGGTGACTTCATTGCTGGGGATATAATCTTCCGAATATATTTCAGCAAGTCATCTCATTAAATCCATATTATAACATACTTTTATCTGATTTATAAAAATAATGACCAGCGAAACGAAATCTCCCGATGTAAAATATCATCAAAAGGTTAATATATTAAATTACAAGGAATTGGCTGAGGCAGTTCGAAAATGTCTGTCGGGTTATAGTGCATATTCTGTTGACGTTATTGTGATGCCTGGCGAAAATGATAGAGTATTACTAACAGCAGCAGAAAAAAATAAACTTAATGATAGTGCTTTTATAAGATTAAAATTTGATCGCAATGATATTTTAATGTTTGCTCATAGCTGTCATACTAAGACAGAATTACGAAATATAATTAATCATCATATTTGAAACTAAATCTATCAAATGTGGTTGTTGACGTTGCTGTTTTAGTTTTGCCGTCGGCGACATCTGTTACTCTCTGTGGATGAATTTTAAGATGCTTTGCGGCAGCTGATATTGATTTAAATTTCATTTCTTCTCTAGTCTCAATATTGACTGAAATAACTGATCTTCTAGGGTTCCTGAAATTATTACCACCACCAATTCCTCTTTTGGTGTTTTCTTTTGGTGTAACTAAATCTAAATTTTCAATGCGATTGTCGGATTTAATACTGTTGATGTGGTCAATAACTAAATTATTTGAAATAGCACTATTAAACGTTTCATAAATAAAGCGATGAGATTGATAATGAACTTGATCTGTTTTAATTCCACGTATCGTCACCTTCAAATATCCACTATTTTGCAGATTACCTAATACTTTTTTTGTTTTTCTATTTCTAATAATACCGCGATCGTTAGCCTCATATAAATCAAATACCGGATGAGGTTGATACTCATCTTGTAAAGCTAAATTTTCAACATTATCATCACTAATTGAGCCATTTACTCTATATACTCGTTGTCCTTCTGGAATATCATCACAGAACAAAGTATAAATAAAATCTTTTCTAAACATTTCAGTCATATCTGTGTCATCACCTTTCACTGAAATTGTCATCCAGCTGGTGTTGGTCTACCAATAGATTTTTTAGATTTTATGTTAATAACTGAACCCAATGCATTTCCAGCATGTAAGTTATACCTCAGATGAACATGATATGCTTCTTGATCTTCCGCTGTCAATCTGATATATCTCAAAATTTCTGTCATTATACTATAAGCATTTTATATTTCTAATTGATTTTTCAACTGGCATGCGGTGAGTTATCGATCGAACAAACAATTAGATATATAATATTACACTATATATATAACAATGTTGAAATTACGTGATATAGCCAAGAAGAGCCTTATGGGAGAACCTGAAAAAATAGCGACTGCCTTTATAGGATTTGACAACAGTTATCAGTTTGATAAACAAATCGTACTAGTAAATTTCACTGCAACAAATCTCTATCATTTGCTAGAGCCAACTGTAAAACGTGAACTTGAAAAACATAAGGGTCTAAGAATATCAGTGCAATATCACGTTATATTTTCAAAGCTACTTGTGACTAGTGAGGAAATCGCACACCCTTACATTAATGCAAAATCAAGACATGTTCTGCTTGGGACTGATCTTTTGTCACTAGCTGATGAAATACACCAGGAAATTTGGAAAAAGATAGAAGAATTTACCGAATCGGGTTCGGGTTGGAAGTTTGAAATGATTACTGAAATTTTATTTCACACAACAAAATATAACGTATTATGCAGTAGTTCATATACTGATCTGCCAAAAAAAATAAAAAATAAAAAATGCTGTATAAATGTAAAGAACGTTGATAACAGATGTTTTCAGTGGACTATTCTTTCTGCGCTATTTCCAGCAGAAAAAAATGATCGTGTTGACAAGTATATTAGTCACATATCAAAATTAAATTTTAATGGCATCGGCTTTCCAGTTGCAGAAAATCAAATATCAAAGTTTGAAAAGCAAAATAATGTTTCAATAAATGTTTTCGGACTAGATGAAAAAGAAAATGTCTATCCAAGATATATTTCAGAAAAAGCTTCACAATCAACAATAAACTTGCTGTTTTATAAGAATCATTACGTTTGGATTAAAAACTTTAATGGACTAGTTGGCAGACAGTATAATAAATGAAATAAAAAAACGTTCTTTTGTTATCGCTGTTTGCACGGTTGTGAAGACAATGAAACATTACAAAAGCATTTGCAGTACTGTAGTGACGTACAACGAATAACGATGCCGTCCAAAGAAAATAGTTCACTGCAGTTTGTCAATCACAATCACAGACTAAAAATTCCTTTCGTTATATACGCTGATTTCGAATGCTTACTTCAGCCTGTACTTGGCGTAGAAAATAATCCTGACAAATCGAGTACAAGAAAAACTCAAAATCATGTTCCATGTGGGGTAGCGTATAAGATAGTTTGCTGCACTGATTCGAAATTATCCAAACCAATCAAATTGTATCGTGGTAATAATCGGGCTGTTTGGCTTCTCAAGCAATTAATTAGCGAAGTTGATAATATATTTAATCGTTTAAAAAGAATAACTCCAATGATAAAACTAACATCTCAACAAGAATCTGATCACGAGCAAGCGGAATTTTGTCATATTTGTGAAAAAGCTTTTGACTCGCCTGATAATAAAAAAGTACATGACCATTGTCATTTGACCGGGCAATATCATGGTGCGGCTCATGATAAGTGTAATTTAAAATTTCATGCTCCAAATTTTATTCCGGTTGTTCTTCACAACTTCCAAGGATATGATAGCCATATTATCGTAGAAGCTTTTGGTGATCCCGACATAATATCTCGTTTAAAACTTAATAACGTAATCAAGTGCATTCCAAATAATTTTAAAAAGTATATGTCAGTTACTTTAAGTAAGTTGCGTTTTATTGACAGTCTACAGTTTATGGCAGCATCATTGGATGAGCTAGTGAAAGGTTGTAGCGAGTTTGATAACCTACGAGACTGTTTTGAAGATAAATTTAATCTACTGACTAAAAAAGGAGTATTTCCATATGAGTATCTTGATGATTGGAGTAAATTTAATGAAACGTCTTTACCTAGCAAAGGCAAATTTTATTCGCAACTTAAAAATGAAAATATAACCGATGACGAGTATAAATATGCACAAGATATTTGGAAAGAATTTGATTGTAAGACGTTTGGCGATTATCATGATTTATATTTGAAAACTGACTTGTTATTGTTAGCAGATGTTTTTGAAAGTTTTCGAAAAGTGAGCTATAACAATTATGGACTAGATCCTTGTTGGTATTATTCTGCTCCTGGGTTATCTTGGGATGCTTGTTAAAGTTTAGTAAAGTAAGGTTAGAATTACTAACTGACGTTGATATGTTCAATTTTATCGAAAAAGGTATCAGAGGCGGTATTAGCGTTATAACAAAGAAATATTCTGAAGCAAACAACAAATACTTGAAAGAGTATAATCCTAAGCTTCCTTCGAAGTATATAATTTATCTAGACTGTAATAATTTGTACGGTTATTCTATGGCAGAAGCAATGCCTTTTGGTGGATTTCGTTGGATCACATCTGAACAATTTTTATCGGACACAGAAAAAAAGATACCTGACAATGTTTTGTATTTTGCTGAAGTTGATCTCGATTATCTTATTTGCTACATAATTTACACAACGATTATCCTTTCTGTGCGGAATTGATTATAATAGATTATAGTATGTTATCTCAAGAACAACAAGCAACAGCATCACCAGGACAAAAATCTATGGTAAAAAAACTAGTACCAAATTTACTCGATAAGAAAAATTATGTTTGGCATTACAAAGTTTTAAAACAAGCAGTAGATGCTGATCTTGTGTTAAAAAAAGTTCATAGAGTTTTAAAGTTTAATCAGTCGCCGTGGATGAGAGGTTATATTAGCTCAAATACTTCTAGGAGAGCTCTAGCGAAAACTGATTTTGAAAAAAACTTCTTTAAGCTTATGAACAATTCCGTTTTTGGTAAGACGATGGAAAATATTAGAAAACGAGTAAATATCGAGCTAGTCAGTGATATCAATCGCAGAAATAAACTTGTGTCGGATGATGATTTTGTCAGTATGAAAATTTTTAATGAAAATCTTGTCGCAATACAACGGCAAAAAACAAATCTAAAACTAAATAAGCCGATTTACGTTGGAGCTTCCGTGTTAGATTTATCGAAGTGGCTCATGTATGATTTTCATTATAATTTTGTAAAAAATCAGTGGCCGTCAAGTAGACTATTGTTTACTGATACCAACTCGCTCGTGTATGAAATCGAATGTGAGGACGTTTATCAGGATATATACGATAATCGAGATCTGTTTGATCTTTCCGATTACCCTCATGACAGTAAATTTCATGATGACACAAATAAAAAGGTTATTGGTAAGTTTAAAGATGAAATGAACTCGAGCATCATCAAATACTTTATTGGATTGCGCAGCAAAATGTACGCCGTATTGCTAGACAATAATAAAATAACGAAAAAGGCAAAAGGTCTGCCTCGCGATTTTGTTAAAAAGTTTATGAAATTTAATGATTACAAGTACGCGCTTGACAACGGCATTAGTTTTATAAGAGCAATGGTTATTCGAACAAATCGTCATAAACTCGAAACAGATGTCATTATCAAAGGCGGATTGAGTAATTTTGATGACAAATGTTATTGCGAAAATGGAGTAGATACATTTGCACTTTGTTATTGTTTTGATGATAGATCTATACTCGATATTATATTCGATGACATACGGTATGAAATTTTATCTAAACTTTAGAAATAATGTTTGAAAATTTGACAGTGACAAATAGCTACAATAACAAGATCAAATATCTAATGATAGACGGCAAACAGTTGACACTTGAAATTAATAATGAAACATCAGGTATATGTTTTACCACAGCTCGTGACAAGCTAAAACTTTCGCTTATCAGATCTAATGACAGTGAGTATTTCAATTACCTTGAACAATTGAGCCAGAAGTTATCAGCGGAATTTAAAAACTTTCATGATCCGATAAGTCAACAAAAATATACTAAACTTACCATTAATCTCGATCGGTCAAAAGTATATTTTATTGACAAAAAATATCCTCTTAACAAGCCGCAAATAAAAGATTTATTCGAATGTCGTCGCTGTGTGAGCGGTAAAGTAAAGTTTAGTCTCTATTATCGTGATGACGAAATATTTCTAATATCAACAGTTGAAACATTGATAATTGGTGATGAGGTATGAACAATGTTTGAAGGAGGTAGAGGTTAGTCATTTGGGAGGCTGGTGGGGCGCACAGATGTAATTTATATTTTTTGGGAGGGTCTGCAAGATGATAATTTATATTTATTTGGAGGGTGGGTAAAAGTCTTAGATTATATTTGAGCTAGAACCAGCCTTTTAATTTTGTGAAAATCGTTTTGGGGTGGGAATTTTAGGGTCTCTGAGAGGGTAATTTATATTTGTTTGGAGGGTGGGGAGAGGTCTCGGAGCCAGAACCAGCCTTTTCCTCTACTACTTTGACAATCCGTGAATAATCCAACATATTTTTAGTCATACTACATTTTTATCTTCATTAGAGCTGTTGACCCATTATCATATCATTGGCTACTGCAGAACTTTTCCAGATTAGAATGGATGAAAGTTAAAAGTCATCTGTATAAAAAAAATTTTTTGTGTGTTTTTCATTTTTATTAAATGTGATAATATATCAATACCATCAAATTCTTTCTGTTGTCATTTTGTGACACATAGAACTTGTGTACTTTGGATCGATGCATCCCACATTAACATGTTCACACTAATGTACTATGCTGAGAAGCTCAACAATAATTTAACAGTTAGAATTGTTACAACACATAACAATTATAGCTGTTAAATTGCTGTTGTTTGGTGGGGGGGGGTTGTAAGAGGAGCATACTGAGATAATTATTTAAATTTTCATAAAACATTGTAAAACTGAATGACCTGTATACAAAATGTGATGAAATGATAGTACCTGATGAATATATTGTATGTCTTGGCTGTGCTAAATTACAATGAAAAACTGAAGGGCTTTTTTTTCTAATTTTAGTGGAAAAAGTTAGGTGAGAAAAATACTACATTGGGTTTGCAATTAGACAGGGAAATTCCAGTTTGCAGGTTTACATTAATTGTCTCCCATTCAGCAGAGCCTTGCTGGGAGACAGATCTCATAATCCTTCAGCCAGATTTCCTTGTCTCAGTAATGCAGACACCAACATAGATACTAGTATTTCCAGTTCAATACTGGAAGATTATTCAGTTGTAAAAGGGTTATAAACTGATCCAGATAAAGTAGTGTGGAAACTTTGACTGTTTTCCTCATGTATCAGTGCATTACCATGAAATTTTAAAAAGAAGCAGGATTTTGTGTGGAATATTATTGAACTTGGTACTTTGGCACTGTTAATGTTACATTGTACCAGACTCCTGACATTTTAATCAGTATTTGAAATTTGGACATTCTACAGAGAATCACAGACAGTTAAGTCTAGTTTAATATGATAACACAATCATTACATAAATGGTAGGTGCCATGGGTGAATTATACAGTTTGCTGTAGGGAATTTGACAAGTTAGTCATCTTCTCTGATGATGATCAGCAATCATAGTTTAAATTACTTTGATAATCAGTGAAATAGAGCTTAAATAATTAATCATGCTTAGATTATTTAATTAAATAATCACTTTGCTCCAATAAAGGCCAAGTGATTGAGACATAGCAGGTAAATTGGCTTCCAAAATCAAAGGGTGATACTCCTGCCATGCCATATTGGCCAGGGCAGAACTCTGATGTATCTTATGCATACCATTGTAGATTACATGCTAAGCTCCGAAGTTAAGCATGCAATGCAACCATGCAGAAAGCAGTATTTTTCCCTATTTATTTTCTTTGCAGATTTTTGCCATATTGTATTAAATCTCTTACAGGATTTCACTTTCTAAAGGGGATTTCACCGGAACAGAAAGCACCTACCAAGTGCCAAGCCAGAAGTTTGGCTGTCAGTCTAAAAAGGAATTACTTGCTTGTCCTTTTTAAAGGAATTTTACTAGTAACAATACTACATGGTTAATTCCAAATCCATGTAGTAACATTACCCTATTTCCAAGCACAGAAGTTTTGTGATCTCCAAAACTTGATGTAGTAACAATACTACATAGCATCCCCCCAAAACAAATGTAGTAACATTACCCTATCTCCAGGCACTGATTTTGTAATCTCCAAAACCTGATGCAGTAACAATACTACAACTGATGTAGTAACAATACTACATAGCGCTAATGCTGTCCCCCAAACCCATGTAGTAACATTACCCTATTTCCAAGCTCAAAAGTTTTGTGATCTCCAAAACTTGATGTAGTAACAATACTATTTAGCCATCCCCCAAAACCCATATAGAAACATTACCCTATTTCCAAACACTGATTTTGTGAACTCCAAAACCTGATGTAGTAACAATACTATATAGTTATCCCCCAAAACACATGTAGTAACATTACCCTATTTCCAAGTACTGATTTGTGATCTCTGAAACCTGATGTAGTAATAGTGCTACAACTGATCTAGTAACAATACTACATAGCTATGCCCCCCAAACCCATATAGTAACATTACCCTATGTCCAGGCACTGGTTTTGTGATCTCCAAAACCTGATGTAGTAACAATACTTCACTATCTGTCACAAAACCCATGTATCAGTAGTAACATTGCCCTTTTTCAAGATAACTGGCAATTTTATGATCTTCTAAATCTGTTGTAGTAATAATACTACATTGATCCCTAAACCCATGTAGCAATAATTATTTCCAGATGACCCTAAAACTGATTTTGTAATCACCAAAACCTGATGTAGTGACAATACTACGTAGCTATCCTCCAAATGTATGTGGTAACATTACCCAATTTCCAGGTGGCATTGTAAAACTGATTTTGTGACCACCAAAACCTGATGTAGAAACAATACTCTCCCCCCAAAACCATGTAGTAATATTATGCTATTTCCAGGTGACAGTAAAGATATCATTTGCAATCACCAAAATCTGCTTTAGTAACAATACTATATTGCTATCTCTCAAACCCATGTAGTAATATTACCCTGTTTCCAGGTGACAGTGTAAAACTGCTTTTGTGATCACCAAAACCTGATGTAGTAACAATACTACATTGCTAATTAGGGGCCCTGAGTGATCTAAAGCACTCACTGTTCCGGATCACTGCCATCTCACCTCTGTCTGCATGGGTTCGAGTCTCAGGGTCGGCTAACGTGGGTACATGAGAAAGCCTGCCAGTAGCTTCTCGTGGGTCAGTGGTTCTTTCTGGGCTTTTCCAGGGTTCTTCCTCCACCAGTAATACTGGCCGACATGTATAGCCTATCTTGTGCTGAAAAATGGTGTTAAACCCTACAACAACAACAATACAACAACATTGCTAATTACCAAACCCATGTAAAACTAATTACTCTATTCCCATGAAACAGTGCTACACTGAGTTTGTGATCTCCAAACCCTGCTATAGTAAGAATACTACATAATGGTAAACACCAAAATCATGTAGTAATATTTCCTATTTCCATGTGAAAGTGTACCACTCATTTTGTGACCTCCAAAATCCTGATATAGTAACAACACTACATTGGTAATCACAGAACCCATGTAGTAATATTACCCTGTTTCCAAGGTAACAGTGTATCAATGATTATGTGATCTTCAAACCTGATATAGTAATAATACTACATTGCCTCAAATCCATGTAGTAGCATGACCCTATAGTTTTCCAGGTGGGAGCAGAACATTGATTTTGTCTTCTCAAAAACCTGATGGAGTAATTTTGCTACAAGGATGAAGTTTACTGATATGCATTAATGATTTTTGTTAATATAGTAACATGACAACATTGTTACTCCAGAAGCCCATCTTGTAGTGATATTTCTTGCTGATGATGGTTTACTACTTTGTTAATAGCAAACACTTGCAGTAATATTACCCTATTTCCAACGTAATAGTTCAGTACCATTGTTTTGATCTTCACAGCTGTTAGTTGTTACTACATGTATTACTACAAGTCCAAAATTTACTGCTATGCTATAATGTTACTTGTTAATGTAGCATTTCTATATTATTAATCTCAAAATCCTTTTGTAATAATGCTCAGTTTTCAGGGAAAAATACCAGAAAATTAGAATTTGGTTTTTCATCTTATATGACACTGAAACAATGAACCCCACCATATCCCTTATCCCCCACCAACAAATTGTGCCACAACAAATTACTAAAGCTTAATATTAACAATACTTATCAAAGTGAAGTTATGGACAAAGGTTTTGTATACATCAAGATTATGTCAAGGAATAAATGTACACTACTTTCAACAACCATCTCTCTGGTCAACCTTCAGGACATGTTGGCACATTTCATTCATGACACAGTTCAATTCATTAGAGATAAGCTTGACAACACAATTTCATTTGACTCATTATCACCATACAGTTGTGACACAGATTATACACAGCAACCTTTAACAGCATTTGAATCTGTCTCTGTGGAGTTGGTACATACAATTGAGCCAAAAAGACGTGTTTCCTATTGCACTGTTTTGAAAATCAGGGTCAGTAGGTAGTTTTGTTTTAAAACAACACACACACACACACACACATATATATATATATATATAAAATAATGATTAGTATCTATAATGTACAATAATGTACTAAGCACTTCAAGTATTGGCTAAACCACTTCAATTAGATACACAAATCAGTTTTGTGAATTTTTAAAAAAAAAATATTGTTTGTTTTTAATCATTATAAATATTATAATGATTAGTATATATTATGTTCTAAGCACTTCATATAATGGTCTAAACCAGCTCAATCAGATGCACGAATGATTCTCGGGATTTGGGGGGGGGGGGATTTTTAAATATTTTTCTTAAACATTATATATATATATATATATATATATATATATATATATATTATAATGATCAGTATATGTAATGTACTAAGCACTTCAAATACTGGGACAAACCGGCTTAATTAGATGCACAAATCAGTTTCGGAAAACTTTCTTTTTACCCCAGTGGAGGGGAGGAGGAGGGAAGTGCTAGTGTCTGCAGTGAATAACAGGGATAGTCACCTGATGGGAAACACATATTTTTATTTCTTGGCCTTGCGATGAAGAGCACCCCAAATCCTTGTGATGAAGAGTGCCCCAAAGTCACGTAAACTCAATCAGACTCTGACATCACTGATGCTTGAGTTCTTTGATTTAAAATTGCCTTCACTAACTGCTGCAATCAATACTTCTCTCTCATCCCGGAAATTATGATCATTTTTCAAAACTCCCATTGTACAACCTCTGTTAAAAAATTGACACTTGACCCTAATGATTTAAATAACCACCACCCTGTTTCTAACATCTCATTCATTTAAAAAATCTCAGAAAAAGTTTTTCTGTCCCAGCATGTATCTCATTTGAATTACCATAATCAATTATGACATTATCATTATACCAGATTGACTTAGACAGTACTTGAGATCAATGTATTCTTGTCATTTTGAAGAATTTTAGACGAAGCCATTAAAAATTTTGCAAACAGTTATTTTTTAAATATTCTTGCCAGGTCAATGTTTTATATGTTCTATCCCAACTTGTGTCTCATCTGAATGCAAACAGTCTTTTTAGCAATGTACAGTCTGTTTATTGCCCTCACCCTTGTAATGAAACTTCACCTCAGAGAGTAGTTAATGACCTTCTCTTTGCTCTGGATAGTGGAAAGATTACTGCCAGTCCTCATCCTCCTTGACTTGTCTGCAGCACAATAGACTATGATACATTACTTCACCATCTCCAGCATGTATTTGGTATTCACAATACAGCCTTACTATGGCATGGCTCAAGTCCTAATTAGTCAGCAGGACACAATTTGTGTCCATATTAAATGGAAAACATTCCCGACCAGTTGATCACTGTTTTGGTATTCTACAAGGCTCTCTTTCTCAGCCCTGTTCTCTTCATTTTATACACTCATCCGCTCTCAAGTGTCATGAATCAACTTCTGGTGTCACACCATTTGTAAACTGATGACTGTCAAATATACAAATCTACCTGCCGAAATGAAGTCGAGGCTACTATCCAAGGCATAGAGAGGTGCATTTCCAATATGAAGTCATGGATGATGTATAACAAGCTGCATATAAATGATGATAAAGCTGAAACTGTCCTGATCACCACACAAAACTTTCTCATTCACATCCTTTACCTCAAACAATAAGCATCAGCAATACCAACATTAAATTCACACAGTCAGTATGAAACCTAGATGTCGCTATCGACAGTATGCTCTCTTTACATCAACATATAATGAACATATGCAAGGCTCTATTCACAGTTTTCTTTCAGCTGACACCACTAAATCACTTTTGTTTTCCTTAGTACTTTCAAGAATGGACTATTGTAATTCATTTCTGTATGGTTCATCTCAGTATCTACTTCAGAAACTTGAATAAGTTCAAAACATGGCTGCTCAGATCATCCTTAGAATACAAAGAAAACTGAGCAGACCTCCCCTTTGCTCTGTAGCCTTCATTCGCTACCCATTCAATCCAGAATCAAAAACAAAATCTGTTCGCTATGCTACATTTCATTTACTAGCTCAAGTCCAATATACCTATCTGACCTCACCCATGTGTACTCCACATCTAGAAACTTACACTTCTCTTCCGACACATGTTGCTGTTGTAGGGTTTAATGCCATTTTTCAGCACAAGATAGGCTATACATGGCAACCAGAATAAATAGTGGCGGAAGAACCTGGGAAAACCCGGAAAGAACCACGACCCACGAGAAGCTACCAGCAAGCTTTCTCACATACCCAGACTGGCCGAGCCCAAGACTCGAACTCATACAGACGGAGGTGAGATGGCAGTGACCTGTAATGGTGAGCTTTTTAGATCACTTGGCCACTTGTGGCCCCCCTTCCGACACTTGTATTCTCATTGTTCCCCCCATGCTAAAATGAAGTGATATGGATAACGTTCTTTTGTGTACCAGGGCCCAGCTATATGAAATGAATTGCCCATAGATCTTAGACACAAGGACACTGTTCTCTTTCATAAGCACTCTTAAAACCCAACTATTCTGACTACAAGAGCAGACTTGAAGACTTAATAATATTTATTTCCTTAATTATTGTCAGGATGTTTTTGTTTTGTAAATTTATGGTGTTTATTTTTGTAAACTGCTTGTTGTATATATTTTTATGTGTTATCTAACACTCTAGAGCTTAAAAATATTAGGCACTGTCCTATGTCCACATTATTATTATTATTATTATTATTATTATTATACTTTCTTCTAGCCTTCTAAATATGGCTACTGCAGGAATTACATGGAGAAATTATTAGAGCTGTTAATATATCAACAATAGCTGACATCATACCTTTTTATATGATGGTGAAAAGATTGTTAAGTTTTTAAACGTATCATGTGCATTAAGTTGTGTCCACATTCCTCATTTTTTAGGCTTGAAATGCATGCTAGAACTGAAAACTACAAACTGATAAAAAAATTTCTGATTTGTTTTGATGTGGGTATGCTAATAGGTGTACCAAATATTGACACAAGAAGAACCTTAAAAAATCTACACATACCTAGATCGACAAAACTCATTATTCACGTGACCTTTGTCTTCATCATCCTGGTCAAATAGCAGATGATAACAAATTTGAATCAGAAGTAGGATATTGTAGTCATGTAAAATAATAAAATTGCTACAGCTGAACTCAATTATGAGAGATATTACCATTAATTACAAGTAGAAAAGACAGAATCCTCAAAATACATGGCATTTAAAGTTTAGACATTTCTTTGGTACATGACATTTAAGATACTATGTGCCATATATTTTCATTTGTGAGTCCAAATGTTAACTGCACAGACCCAGATCAACTGTAACATAATGCACCAGCAGATTTTGGTCTGTGCAGTTTGCCTGGAGTAATCAGTAGCCCAGTGGTTAGAGCATCCACCTCGGATGCGGGAGGTCACAGGTTAGAACCCTGGCCAAGTCATACCAAAGACTTATAAAAATGGTACATGCATCTGCCTTGCTTGGTGATCAGCATTAAGAGTTAGTGTTAGGACTGATTAACCTTGTGTCAGGATAATGTGACTGGGTAGGACATGATGCTACATGTCTTTGGCATGATGCCCCAGTGCTAGACATCACTATAAACTCACACTACAGACATCATAACAATATGACTGAAAAATCATTAAAGCTACATTAAAAAGCCATCTCACACACACACACACACACACACACACATGCACACACACACACACACACCATCTGTATTGATTCTATATCCAAAAAGTAACTGCTTGAATCAGCTTTCATTGTAGGAGTTACTGATAATCCAAATTCATCAACATCATCTTACTTGGTCATGTTATCATCTTGCAAAGTGCCACATTCATCTGCCACTGATGTATCTAATGCATCATGATGTTCTGAGAGATCTTCTTGCAAAGAACTTTCCAGTTTGTCAATAGATGATGTCCACAGAACATCAATACTTGTGGAGAATTTATCCTGCCACACAGAATATTGTTCGTTAATTATGTTCATCAATGTAAAAGTCTGTCTCACTGGCCATTTCAGTGTTACATGATAATTCATTTGATGATTTAATTCAAGCAGCTTATAAATGATACTTAATAGTATTTAATAGCCATCTGTTTACTTTTACTGCTAGGTACATATTAGTAGTTATAAAGCAAAGAATCCTCGATGCATAAACCACTCTTCTACATTAATTCTGTAACTAGACAGTAATTGGGATCCCATTCACACAACAGTTGTTGTCATTTAGTTTGATACTCATACACATCAAAATCTCAGTCAGGTTAGTTTTATAATTTTAATCCAGCAAAATACCCCCCAGTGTTTTGCCATCTCAGGCAAACTCACTACTCTGTCACTCTCTGTAAATTCTATCAAGAGCTGTTAACTTTGATCTTTTCACACCAGAGACTATTCTCTCAGTTGGAAGTACTTAAGAAATGAAATATGGTTACCAAACCTGAATTTTCTCCTTTATGCAAACAGGCTTTTTGTTATGTTTTCCTTCATTCTTGAAACATTCAAATTAGTTGCAAAGAAGATGAATAAAAGTGTATTATTTAAAAGTGGTATAGTTATTAAAAAAGCATGTAGACAGTATTGGACTTGCATTTCTGTGTTACAGAAAAATGATAACAGAATATGGACAAAAGCTTAGAGTATGTATGTATGTACTGTAACAGCCGAGCTAGGTCCTGATAGTGCTAGATAGGAGTACGGCACCAGGGATGAGTATGCTTCTTATCAGCTGACTAAGGAGGGGAGAATGGAGTAAACGAATTCTTGATTTCTTTTCAACCATAACACAAAATGATTCATTTCTTAATTCATTTCTTAAGAAACCTTGAATGAAGTCAGTTCATAACCATGACAGTCCTGTTGTTTGTATACAAGGCCAGAATATTATCATTGTCTTGAGCTACAGTATGGTATATGATAATTTCACACAAGGTCAGGGTATACATTAGCACTATACTATTAGTTCAGTATATTATTACTTCTTTTGATGAATGAAAGTTATATAAGATTTACCATATTTGGATTTAGTTGTAAATAAAGTTTTCTACAGAAGAGAAAATATGACCTGGTTATAATATGTGAAATATAAAATTTACAAGGAAAACACTTGCTTGACTTGACATTTCAACTATAGCTTAATACTTATTTGAAGTGAATTGATATAGATGGAAGTAAATTGGCTGTCAAGTTGGTGAGGAAAACACTCACAATGACTTAGACATTTTATTTCCCTAAGAACATTTTTGGACCTATAATTTAAGAAAGGAATTATATATTTGTAGTGTAAAGAAACTTCTCTTATGCCTTTAGCTTCATAAAACTAATTAAATAAATAATAAAGAAAATTAATAAATAAATAAATAAAAGTGTTGGTCTGTGAGAACACTCACTTGACCGTATAACTGCGTTTCAAATAACAAATGATACGACAATACCTAGTTTGCTGGTAAAAATAAATTAAAAATTCTAGAATGCATATAATTTTGGAAGAGAGAAATAATTAAAAACAACCAAAAACTCCTTAAATAAATATTGTTTTGTGCTTCTTTAAACAAATTTTGCTGTCCAAAATATTGCAAAAAGTTACACAACTCTATAATAAACATAAAACAAAATTAAAAATACAATAAATCAATAAAACTCACAATAACTGTGATGTACAGTGTGACCCCGCTATAACACGGTAGTTGGGAGCCATAGAACCCGATCGTATTATAGACTGATCCATGTTATAAGCAACCAGGTCAGTTAACTGAAGAAAATGATGCATGTGCCTGAAAAAATGTGCGGGAGGTGGGGTAGGTAATAAATGCTGGCGCAAAAATATGTGCTTCATTGGCAAAGTTATCATCCTAAGTTGATGCATGTTAAATGAGAAATACATCTGTAGTGAAAACAGAGAAGGCATATATAATATTTTACTTTATTCAGAGAACCACACATTGGTACATGTAAGTGTATACTGTTTATATATACGTGTCCAATGTATAGAAATGATTAACATATCAACACCATGTAGTCACCCGCGAATCACGTCACATACATTGAATCCACAATACTAGTAATTCCATCGAAAATATGCACACACAGAGATTTAAAATATTCAATAATTTTGTCACAGGTCATACAGGTCTGAATTCAGTGGAAAAAATAGCACAATCACGTAATGAATGATGATGCACATTTACTGTTCAGTATGTTCCAAATTGGGAAAAGTCTGCGTTTTAAGCGCCGTAGAGTTCGTAAGCATGAACTTTTTTCCTGTAAAGAGGAAACTTTCACGGCACATTAAACATGTTCCATTCATGTTGGAAAATGAAACAATCCATCAGATTCCATTGCTTTTATTTAAGTTTGGTACTGACTTCCTTTGAAGAAAGGTCCTTTGTTTTTATTGAAGATTGTAGTCGGGATTTCTTTGATGAAGGGTGCATGCATTTTTTAAGTCACCACTAAAGGCCAGCTTTGGAGAACCAAACAAATGCCCATTTCTTATTGTTGTGGCAACATCAAAAAATTGTATTGCATGATTGAGACTAATGTTTTTCCCCATTTGCTTAGTACCTTGTCATAATAATCAGTGCTTCAGTGGTAAATGTATTCTTTGAAATTTCAGCTACTATTTTATCTGGGTACATTTTTTTAAAAATGAATTGGCAATTGTATGGTCAGTTAATAGACAAAGTGAGAGCTTTGGTAGGGGGTTGCTTTTTTTGTGGTAGTGGAGTGATGCTTCCTTCAACGCATGTATCAGAAATTTAAAGAAAGAGTCAATTGACGATAGAGACGCAGGTGTTCTGGTCTGATGACAGGGATTACTACAAAAAATGTGCATGTTCTGAAAGATGTAATCCTGAGTGAAAAGAAGAGGAATTTTACTTACCATCCACATACAAATGTCAGTCTTTGTAAATATATTAATTACTATCGAGCGGCCAAAAATCCGACGAAAGACAGATTATGAGATAATGCCTCGTCCAGTTGATCTCTGCTATCGAAATGTAAATTTGAAAAAAGTGGATATCTCAAAACAGACAGTACTCATGCTAGATGTCAACATAAGCAGATTATGATATAACAATGCACTGTTAAAATGGTTTGTCAATATGGACAAAGAATGTGTTTATGTAACAAAAGATAAATTTCAGTGCATTTATATCAACTTTGCGGCTTCCTTTCATGGAGTCTCTGAATTTCTCCACTCCAAACCATTGGCTGTATATACAAGTTCAAACAGCCAACAATGTCGCCAATAACAAATAAAATCACCAGATGGTATATTTTGCAGCCAATAAAGAAGAAAAAATTGCAATTTGCAACATTGACAAAGCCCTGTGTGATTCCTGAATAAACGTTTTACATGTTATTTTTCGTACTTTTAAGAAAAAAACATTTTTTTGTGTATGAGAAAAATGCATATAAAATTTCAGGAGCCACGCCATGATTGTCTTTTATTTTTCATACACGATCTCTTCCCTAAAATGACAATAAACATTTTTTGTTTTTTTCGTACTTATAAGAAAGAATTTTTTCATGTACGAGAAAAATACATGTATGCAATTTCGGGAGCCACACTACAACTGTGTTATGTCCGAATTCGTGTTATAACGGAGCAAGCTATAGCGGGGTCATACTGTACTTAGTTTGATTGCTGCTAGCTGACTAAACCCCACTAGCAGCCCACAAAGCCTTATATATACACCTGACAAAACCCACAACCAACAGGGCCCAGAAACCCCACAAATCCAACAAAACCCGCAATGCCCACAAAACTCACAGTTCTAACAAAAACCACAAGCAATAAAGCCACAAAACCCACAATTTTTGTTGGAATATTCAAACAAGCATGAGCTAGTATTGCATGTGTATACTCATTTTTCACAATGATTATATATAGAAATTATCGACTCATTATTTTGCACATTACTACATTGCGATTGTATTGATCCAAGAATAAAATCAGTTTTGTATTTTGTGGCACATACTGTATAATACTGTTGCTCATGGCAATGTTTCGGAAACTGTGTTATGCACTCTTTCTATATTACGAAGGTAGACCGCATGACAGGGCAGTCAACATGTGTATGTATCAAAGAAATAAAGAAGAGAAAACCAAACTTAAATGCAATGATGCATGCAAATTAAACAACAGGTGCTATAAACACATTGAGTATGTATCATACAGTCTTAAACGGTTAACTAGAAGTAGTTATTAATCAAATTATCAAGGATGCCAGCCGCCGGTGTTGATGCACCCAATTTTCGCTATATCAAAACATGTAGACTATACCAGCTAACAATTAATTGACAAAGTATGTGTGTGTGTGTGATTTAGATTTTTAACGTAGCTTTAACAATTTTTCAGTCATATCACTACGATGTCTGCCGTGTGACAGTTTATAGTGATGTCTAGCACTGAGGCATCATGCCGCAGACATGTGGACTGATGTCCCACCCAGTCACATTATCCTGACACCAGGCTGACCAGTCCTAACACTAAGCAATTCACTGGTAATGCACTGATTTAAAAAAAATTGAGACTGAATTGGGTGGCATGTATGAAAAGAGTTTACTGTATACATGCATGTATATTGCACTCCAAAAATGCAGATTACATTTTGTATGTATGTATGTATGTATGTATGTATGGCATATCTGCAGAGTCATGCCCACCACATAGAATCAAGTTAATTTGGTAGCAGTAATGGTTATGGTACAACTTCCTAATAAGTAAATATTCAAATTTCCACATAAAAGGAAGACATGTAGTCCTATCAGCAAAAGATGCAAAATAAATAACATAATTACCTAATGATTCAGTGAGTCATATATTATTTAAAAATGCATACTAATTAGCAAAATAACATGGCTCATCCAAGCTAAAATAATATTCAACATGAGCTAAATTATGAAATATAAATTTTTCTAATGTCTTTCAAACATAGTACAAAAGCAGAAAGAAAATTTTTTCATCCTCTACTTTGTTAAAAACAAAAAAAATCATCCCTTGGGATAATAGGTGTTTGGCAATTGTCAGTTTGAATTTTTCCATAGGTGTAAATCTCTGGAACAACAGTTGTGAAATTAGAAATTTTATAGTTCAATTGTGTCTTTTTTATTTAAAAATGGTGCATTGTGCCTGGAATATTTAGGCCTTGATACATATTTTTTAATTAGCAGAAAGAATGACCAATATTATCTTTGGAGTTAGTGAACAGTTGGAATTGGAATACATAAACAACAAACATTGTTATGTATATTTAATTTGCATTGTTTTTTGGCTTTTCTTCATGATTATTTGTTATGTATATCTTTATTATGTGATTGACTTTGGCCAGTTGATGAGTTAGGGGGTGCTCACCAGTTATTATGTACTTTTGAGAGTGATGTATGTAAGGTGAAGTTGTTTGCATATAAAACATGCACAGAGGAGAGAATGTTGGCATACCTCTTTCCTACTTTGATGTAATGTGACTGATATTTCTTTGGATATTGTACTTTTGGGAATTGTAAATGATCTTAGCACACTGCTAACTAAAATGACTGCTCCTTTGTGCTCCAAAAATCAGCCTGAATTTGTCTAAAGTACACTATCCTTAACAGCTATTAAAATAATGAAAATGAATTTTGCCAGGCTAGACAATACCAGCTTCTAATGAATGAATTATCAAATATATAAAATGTAAAAAAAGCTATCAGCTCTTTTTTTTTACAATTTACCTCTGAAGTTCAGGAAGTGAAAATGAGCAAGTGGAGCTAGCACTTTTTTGAAAGGTGCACATTTGGAGTAAGGCCAAGCTGTATACTCTATAACCCATATTACACCCATCAGTCATACACCAAAATAAAGGGAATTAAAGGTTCTTTGAACAGTGCCTAAGATATACAAGGTCTTTTTTAAATAGCCAGTATAATCAGTGAGGAATCTGGGGAAATTGTTTTTCTTTAAAATAAGAAACCCTATGCAAAATACAAAACTGTAGAGCGCCACCTGAAAAGTGACATTTATTTTGTAATTACATAATACATATCTATTTCTCTCTGATTATAGATTATAGATTAAATATTCAGATAATTATTAATGGCGATAAGCATGTTTACTTGTATTTGAGTATTAGAAAATTTGTTTTTTGTTGGAAATTCATGATCTTGTTGACAACTTCAAATGTTATAGAAAGGAAGTTTACCCTCATCCTGATTCTGTTATTGTGTCATAGCTTTTGAAATTAATGCTGTTTAATTAAAAATTTCTGTTTTATTGTTGTACTCAGTTTTTAACTTGAGAGGATTTATTTCTTTAAATTATTCACTGGAATTATAAAGTGCTCAGTATTTCCAGACTAAATCGATTTTGAGATTATTGTGAAATCATTCAAGGACATTTTTATTATATCCTTGTGATACATCACGATTTTTGGCACATTAGCACATTTGAGGCTATTAGAACATCAGCATTTTCAGTATGGAATTTATTCAGAATGCCAATGGAATTCATTTGGAACTCCATACATTTGAACTTGTGATAGAAATTTTAGGAATATTTTGGGATTTAATTCACAATACTGTTAGTTCTTTTTAAATTTTCACTTTGTATTCAAGGGAAAGAAATTACTTGCTAAATTTTACTAAACTATGTTGGGTTTTGCTTTTTTCTGTTACTAAGATTAAGACCATAGAGTCACAACAACATTAACAGCAAATTTAGGAATCCCCACCTGAATTAGATGCTTCAAAGCTGGACTGTTCATGACAATGCCTTTGATCTGTAGTTATGTTCAGGTGTGGATATACATCTGCCACTTTGTGTTTAATCCTAGTTGAATTTGATTTGCAATCAATTAAGAAAGTGATTCAAGCAAATAATTAAAAAAGCTGTGTGACAGGCAACTAGATTTTAGAATTCAGATTCCAACAAAACAATCATCCCATACCACTTTCCTTCAACTCAATTGTAACTGATGAAATAAGTCTATATTCAGATTTGAGCAAACTCTTGATGGGTGTTCTGAAGGACTGATCTAGCTTAATTTTAAATTTTATATGAACCAACTCACAGGAGCAGGAGTTAGGTCATAATGTTCAACCATTATGCAGATATATAGACCATCTCCAATCAAATCTAGAGATTTGAGCAGTGTTTGAGGATTTGTGAAATATTATTAAGACTTGCACTTATCCATGTATCCACATGCAGAATCACAAAATCTGTATTTTTTTTTTCTTTAAAATGCTCGTAGGAACTAGTAGTTTTACTTTGGGATTTTGGACATTGTTGGACAGCTGTAATATTTCAGCCTATAATTAGGTTTTTTTTTATTAAATCAGAAAATATTCTTGTTGATACTTCATTGAGGAAAATATTAAAATAAATCTCTCTCTCACACACTCTCAGTCATTTATTAATATAATTAAGCCACATTGGATTTTCACATCCTCTTGCTGGGCAACTATTAACTTGTTAAGACCATCAACCAGCCCCAACTTGCTAGCCAAGCCTGCCTTCCTATTTATGTTTAGTAAATTAGCATTCTCCATCTCTTGATCTACAAACAAACTAATATACTGGCTCCATTGCATAGAATTAATGATCTTAATTAAGAATTAATATTATCCTTATGCTTTAGGGATAAACTAGAGATTATTAAAGTCTATTAACTATAGAAATGGTTTTGTTCTTGTTGTTGATGTTGTTTTGGGGTTTAATACCATTTCACAGGGCAAAGTTGGGTTATTCACGGCAGGCAGTATAACTAGTGGTAGAAGAACATAGGAAACCCCCGATAAGAACCACCGACTCACAGGAAACTACTAATAGCTTTCTCACATACTCACACTGGCCATGCACAAGACTCGAACCCTTTAGCTTTTGAGGTCATGGACAAAAGAAAGATTTATATGAAAGAAGGAGAGTGATCAGCCTACATAGTCACAAAACTGCCTGAGCAAAAATATTGAACTTGGGACCTAAAATTCAGATTAGAAATCATACTTAAAGTCTCTCTCAGTTTGATGAAATTTAGCAAACATCTGTAGTTATGTTTTTATTATTATAGTTCAGAGCAAAGACCTTGTATATCAGAATCTCTGTGGCATTTTTCACAAGTTCAGTATTTATGCATTAGAAGCTTGAGACCTAATGATATTTATTTCAATTATTATTTATTTCTCTTGTTAATGTTTACAGAAACTGGTGCGAGAGATAGAACTGTTACCACAACTGCAAGTAAGGAATGGTTAAAGAAGAATCCAGATTCTGATATCAGCATGTCATTCAGAGACCTAGGTTTGTCAGAGGAGAAAGACGAAATTGCAATATGTTTTCATGAATATAGGAAATCGCTAAAGTCACAGCCATCAGTCATTGGTATGCAACAAGAGTTTACTCCAGTAGCAAGCACAGAAGAATCTCTGTTACTAGTCACAGAGGAACCTTATGATACTTCTTCCCTGATTTGTAAGAAGAGAATTTTCAGAGATGAAATAGTCGAATTTGTTGAAGGACAGACCCGTGATGGTTATGGATGGTCTGCCTCTCCTCCTGCTGAACATGAGGAACTGAGAGAAATGTTAAGACGACTTGCTTCAGATAATGTACCTGGACCACAGGTTACTATGAAATATGAGATACTCCGACTTTGCACAATGACAGCCTTTCCAAGACAGGATCGACCATTTGCCATTGGAATAGTAGGAGCTGGATTTTATTATGCTGGATACCAAAACCAGGTTATATGTTATTGCTGTGGCCAGCGTAAAGACGGTTGGATTCTTGGAGATATTCCCCTTTTGATTCACCAGAACATGGCTCCAGATTGTGGTTTTCTCACACATAATGCTCTAGTCAATGTTCCAATTAGAAAAGCAAATTGCACAGAATCACCATCTCTTGCAGAAGTTCGGCATCTCGCAATCCAAAGATCAGATGGGTCACATCAGTCAGACACAGCACAGGGTGAGTCATCTCTGATGCTTCCATCAAGTGAACAGAATTGGGTCAGTATTTCAAATATGTCTCATCAAATGTTGGTCACTAACAAAAGCACACCTCCAAATCAGCTGGTGTCTTCAGGGGGACAAAATGTATCAGACAATCTGCAAACTGTTACTGCCCACTCTTACTTCATGGAAGATCCACCACCCAAGTATCCACAGTATGCAGTTAAGAACATGAGGATTAACTCCTTCCAGGGATGGCCAGCAGAACATCGACAGAGGCCAGAGGAAATGGCTGAATGTGGATTTTACTATGCAGGTACAGTAGGCTTGATACACTCTCAGACTTATATAAACCACTATCAACATTTAAGTATTACAAACTGATTTCGTTAAAATTTTGGGGGCCTTGGCTGACCAAGTGGTTCAAAGTGCTTGCCTTTACTGATCAGTCATCTCACCTCAACCCTAGTGGGTTCAAGTCTTGGACTCAGCCAATGAGGATATGTGAGAAAGCTTGCCAGTAGCTTCCCATGGGTCAGTGGTTCTTACTAGGGTTTTCCCGGGTTCTCCATGTTATGCTGGTCATTCAGGTTATCTTTGATAGTAAGTTTCCAGGGGAATGCCTCAGTATTCATCTAGCCTTGGTGACAAGATGTATGTGTGAGCATTCAGAAACATCATTGTTTGACATCAGTGTACAGTAACCCATGATTGATAATTCATTTTGAAACACAGGATTGATATATGTATTCTTAATGCCTTTAGCTGCTTCTGTAGGCATATGAAATAAAGACATGTTGAGAAAATACATAAAGTGCAAGGCATTAAATACAATGACAAAGGTACATTTGACGTGATATACCCCATGACAAAATTTAAAGCAACCCAAGACCCCTAAATTGCCAGTGTTGAAAATGTAGCCCACATAGTTTTGCATGTTTGTGTGTGTTCATGTAATGTTTTTGGTTTCATTTGTGCATGTATAGGTAAGTGTTCATGTGGGAATAGAGGTGAATTAGTTGCAAATATGGAAGGTGGATATATTTATAGGTGTATGTGTATAAATTTTTTATAATTGATTTTATGTCTGATTTCAGGTTTTGAATCTGAAAACTGGATACAGATCATGTCTAATTTCATCAATAGACACATATAATTTGGTGATTTGGTGTTTTTGCCATTTTTGAACCCCATCATTACATTTGGGCAGGTTTGTGGCCAGGCTGGGGTTCAGAGTTGGTTAAAACAACAGATGTTTCAGTAGCATTAGTTTATTGATGACACATGACATTATTTGCACTGAGTCTTTAAAAAAACCTGACAGTATGCATAAGATAAATTGTAAAAATAATTGTGAAAAATTATCTGCTAAATGGAAAACGTGCTAATGCTAAAGAAAACCATACTTTTTAAATTCCAGGATTCAGTGATTGTGTGCGCTGTTTTCATTGTGGTGTTGGATTGCGACATTGGATAATTGAAGATGATCCATGGATTGAACATGCACGATGGTCAACATCATGTATATATGTACTCAAGATGAAGGTGGAGGAGTTTGTCTCCCTGGTAAAGATGGCAGTAGAGATAGCTGAGAGGGTAAAAGAATTAAATCTGCTTTGCTAGGGTCACATTTACAGAAAAGAATATCAAATTACTTAATATAGTAAAATTTGTAATTTTTTCCTTTGATGTTTTACCCTAGTAACCATGGTAGTGTTCCAACGTTGTAGCAATCCATACCAACATCCATTTTTTGTCCTTCCTTTTAAATATTACTCAACATTTTGGTGTTATGTACAGTTAGCATAGTTCTTACGGATTCCAAATTCATTTGTTATGATCAGGAGCTACTACTGCAGTAAATTGAATGATTTTAGCATTATTAAATTTTATAGAATCTCTAATGTCTGCATATTAGCTTCATAATCAAATTGAAAAATATGTGAGTGTGTGGTATCTTTGACTTTACATTCATTTCAACTTTAAAGAAAATTGTAATAAAACATCTCCTAGGCAAAGTTACTGCATGTTGACATTGAACTGTTGTCTTTGATGTTCATTAACTGCTGCTTTTAGTAAATTCCAGAACTGTCCATTGTTGGATAGTCAAGAGAATGTATGTCATGTGTGTTACGATTTTTTAATCACATAAAAAAGACATGGTAAATATTTATTCCCTCATTGAGTAGGCTAAAATTTTTTGCTTTTAATATTTTTGATATTTCATGATTTGAATTACAAGTCTACGTTACACACATCTATTGCATGAACAGTGCTCAAAGAAAAATGTCTCTTAGAAACAAGCGCAGGGCAGGGGACTTTTAAAAAATCCTAAACCCTGACTTGAATTCCACAATCCCTGACTCCTGTTTCCATGTGCCCAAAATTGCACCTTTTTTAAAATTTATTTGTCACACTATTGCAATTGCTGCACTTATAATATGAAAGATAAAAACAAATTCATATTAAACAAAACTTGAATGTTTATTTGGAGCTCAAAAGGTTTCATGTAAAGCAGTGTTTTTCTCTAGATCCTGCAATCAACTATAGTCCAATTTCACTAACAACATCTGTCTTACTCAGTGGATCAATAGTGTTTATGTTCATTGGCATATGACATTTGTCTTAATTTATACAGTTGCTGTTTACATATTTGATGTTGTTCATAGGTGCTACTGAATATGTTTAACCAGTGGTTCATTACACTAATGTGACTTGAGCAAGGGAAAGCTGAATTTTATTATACATTAAACTTTGACTTGAAGCATCATGAGCAATGCAATAGCAGTTTTAAACTGGACCATTAAAAAATTCAGAATACTTATTCAAGTGTTTTTGACGAAATCATTTTTACTCAGTCTTTCCTTTCTCAACGCCTCCAAAAGATGACCAATTTTTAATCAAAGACTTGAGCCAACACAGCCACATTTGATCCTTTATCATTTATAATACCCAGAAAAACACTGTACATTTGGCCGAAACTCTTCAGATTTCAACAATAAATTAATAAATTAACAGCTTGTCATGCATCAGGCTATCAGATTCTTTGAGCACTGATGAAAATATTCTTGGCTTTGGTATCTTTGCTGTTTATTTTGATGAAAATATTCTTGGCTTTGGTATCTTTGCTGTTTATATAGCAACATTTTTAAGTGATGAGCTTTCAATAGAAATCAGCTGTTTGTCTCTTATTTGTAAACTTATTTTCCTATCTTAAAACAGATGTAAACATATTGTTTATGATTATGTTGCACAGTGGTGTTTAAGCATAACACACATTGTTAAGAATTTTTCACAGTGGTATTTAAGCATAACACATTATTATGGATTGTGTCAGTGGTATTTAAGCATAACACCCATTAAGATTGTGTTACAGAGTGGTATTTAAGCATAGTGAGTTTGAAGTCAGGTTTAATCTGATGCATGTTCATTTCTTCACCTTTTTTTTTTCTTTTTCAGGAGGAGGCAGCAAGAAGTAATAGTGGAGGAAGCCAAGCACCAGAACATAGTGAAACAGCCCTAGCTGTTACTGCAAAGGAAGGTAATAAGGGAGATAACCCCCAAGGAAGCAGTAATATCCAAACTAGAGACGACACAAAAATTTAATTCATCATATTGATGGTATCATGTAAAGTTATTTGTAGACCCTGTGTGTTGCAGAATAGAAATTGCATACTGAAATAAATTGAAAACTATGGACTTGCAGAGTTTCAAGAAGCAATGATGGTACTATGTCTGTGTGAATTAAATAATTTGCAATGCACACTCATCATAGATGAACATTTAGGCCCAACAATCCATTGACTGATCCGATTATGTTCCAGAATAGCACTTAATGGACTCATTTCATATGTAAAAGCAAACCTACAGAGGACTGGCCTTTTTCTTTTAATATGTTGACTGATTGAAGCCTGGTGTAAATGTTTTTGGATTTTTGTTATTTAATTAACAATTTTATATGAAAGTTACCTTTCTTTCATGAAGCCCTAAAGGTCAGGAAATGGTGGTTCTAATAAGCTTTCAATATCTTGCTGAAAAACAGATGTACATGTAGATCCCATGTCAGTTTCAACAAAATTGTTTTATTGGCAAACTTAGGGAAAATATACAACTTCATTTTCTGGTGAC
Organism: Megalonaias nervosa; assembly: GCA_016617855.1. Taxonomy (NCBI): domain Eukaryota; kingdom Metazoa; phylum Mollusca; class Bivalvia; order Unionida; family Unionidae; genus Megalonaias; species Megalonaias nervosa. The sequence goes on along the minus strand of JAECUM010028958.1, from coordinate 18,030 downwards.
TGTGTGAAAATAACCAAAGTGTAAAATGATAAGTAGTTGTTGACCCAGTTTCTATTATGTCTTGATTAAATTTGAACACTGTGATGGATTGGGACATGGATTCTTAAATGCAGAATATTAGTTTTTCATTGGCTGTAATTGTATGTGGCTGTTTTATTGCATGAACATAAGACAATGCTTGTTGAGTTTTATTTTGTTTAGAAAATAACATAAATAACATGAAAAAAGTTTTGGTTTTGCTGGTTAGATAAATTCCTTTGGATCTTTGAACTTGGGCAGTATGTCATGTTTGCAAGTCAAGAGGCATATATTAAAGTGACACTTAAGGCTGGACGCTTAAGAATAAAACATAATGATGAAATCTTTTATCATTAACTTGCATTAGAGAAATGATACCTAAAATGTGTTGTAGAAATCACAATTTGATTTATGTCTGATTATTTCTTTGATTTGACCTTGATTCTTTGGCTTTATGTTCAGCAGTTCAAGTAAATAAACTAATGTCCAGTTACTTCTGTGGCTTTTATGTAGAGGGGCCCCAAGTGGCTGAGTGGTCTAAAGCGCTCACCATTACGGATCACTGCCATCTTACCTCTGTCTGTGGGTTCGAGTCTCATGCTCGGCCAGTGTGGGTATGTAAGAAAGCTTGCCAGTAGCTCCTCATGGGTCGGTGGTTCTTTCCGGGCTTCTTCCTCCACCATTCATACTGGCTGCCATGTATAGCCTATCTTGTGCTGAAAAATGGTGTTAAACACTACAACAATTACAACTACAATTTTTAGGTAGAATAGGCCTTAAAAATATAATTACCAGATATATCAAAGACCCATGCTTATTAGTGAATATAAAGTAAAAAACATAGTATCAAAACTTTCATTGACATGACGCTTGTAATGCTACAGTTATATGCAGTAAAGAAGAGGCGAGTCTTTCATGAGAGCTTAATTACAATGAAACCAATCTTGGCAAACAAATGTTTGTTATTATTTATTGAACACATTTCATTTGGAATGAGTACAGATATAAGATTCAGGATATTACATTATAAGATTCTGGATATTACATGTTGATCAAATATTGATTTAAGGGATGTAATACACCTCTCCCTCGATAATTCATGCACATCGGGCTCCAGAAACATAGACCGCACTATAGGCAAGGGCGCGAGTTACCGAGGGACCTCCAAAAAATCCACTAGACATCCATAGAATGCGGGATGGGGGTGGGGTCTGTGCTGTTTAATGACTAAATCCTCGTTTTATAATCGCATGGAGAATAATTGTCAATAAAGCACTTTTTCTGATGAAGTTGTCCATTATTCTGTATAAATTACATTTATTTTCAAAATGTCCAACTTCTTGGGTAACATAATTCCAACTGGTTTCAACAACCAACAAAGTACACAAAAACATTCATGTAGTATGTCAAGACTTTTTGTTTTGTTGATCAGTCTGGTTGCCAGAGTGGTGTAAATAGTATTTTCCCAAACAAGTAGCTTATGAAGCAGAGAACCAGACTAACTGTTGATACACTACCAAACAAGATTCCTTTTTATCAAAAAAATGTGCGCAACATTTCATGAAACAATCGTCTACGTCGAAACTCAATTATTGAATTGTTCAGTTAGTAAAATAATGATGCAGTGATTACACTGCAAGGAACAGTGAAACTTATTATTTCATTATTCTGGAGGATATCTCTGTGTGCGAGTTCAGGAATTCTCTGAAACACATTTTCCCTGCAATGGTCCGTATCTGTGAAACAAGTTCTTTATTTTACAAAGTACTCATTTCCCTTGGTTGCCTTACTATCTTTAATCAGTTATGATTGAGTAGGTTAATTTAAGATAGTTTAATTAGGTTACATACAGTAATTTTTATAAGTGCTCGATTGATCAACTGAAATGAGTTACCCAACATAACGAGCGGGGCTGCTGGCTCTTAAGCATGTAGGATTTGTATGCCTTTTAACTTTTGTTTTGGTTTATTCCACCTCCTTTATTTGAGTCAAAAGACGTAATTAACACGATAATAGAAAAGGAGGCCAGCTTTTTATTTAGTGCAGCAATACAACAAATGCTTCTGCTAGTCCGATATCAAAACACGTCAGCACTTAATTAGGTTCTCGCGGACATAACTGTTATGGTAGATTGACACATTTTACATTTAATTACAAGGACACATTGCATTTATGATGATTATACTTGAAAGGAACTAAACGATAGAACTGGAACACAAATTTCAATTGATAACAAAATTATTTAATTGGTATTTATTTATTAAAGTACTGCCTCCACTAGATTAAGTGACATTTTCATTGATCGAAATTTCCTTGAATATCGTCAATTACAGTGTACTAAGAATGTTGTTTAGAAGGAAACTGCAACAAAATTTATGACTTCATTTTAAAGTTAATATTTCCTAAAGTTGATTGAATTTTCCAGGTCCTATGTTCTGTTTTTGAGGATAAAACGGGCAATATATCAGAGTTGCCATTACCAATTTTGATCACGATTTTCTTCAAGTTCAACAAACGGGGATCAAATATTTGTTGTTTTTTTTTCTGGTTTAAAAAATGAGATCCACACCTGACCCCGCATTATAAGTGGGTTCGCGAGTTATCAGGGCGCGAGTTATCGAGGGAGTGGTGTACATTACCTGATATTATTACATTGCAATTATGATTCCTGGTGCTCGTCCACAGTCTGAGGTGAATCACCTCCTCCAAATAGTAATTGGAGGTCCTAGAACAAAACTAAAACATGATTCCAGTCTGATGTCTTAGCTACTTCCATTATTTAGAATGTGTTCTTTATTTCCTTGGACTTTATGTGCTTATAATGTATTTCTGGGCATTCAGTGATTTTCATGATTGACAGTGTTTTTTTGCATAATTGCTCTCAATCATAATACTTTCGTGTGTTGTATTTGAAATTTTCTCCTCAGTGATTGAGTATTTATCCCATACATGCATCAAATCTGTTAATTTTGTCTGTTTTTGTATGCTCAGTGGCAGACCAGTACTTCTTTTTAATCTTCACTCAATAATAAACAGTGGTAGGGTAAGTATCACTCACCTCATATCTGTGACTGTTTGCATGCCACAAGGAGTTGCCAAATGCAGCCATAATCAAGCTGCTTGGGAGACTCACCCTGCCTGCTTGACATGCACTATGTGTATTCACACTTGTGGATGCCCTTTCTGTGTCATATAGCCAGATCATAATGTGCTTTATGCATAACTGGGACTGAGTAAAGAGCCACTGCTCCTATAAAGCCAGGAACAAGGGACCTGCTTCTTTCTTTTCTTCACAGGATGACCTTATTCGTAGGAGGAGTTGGGTGGCATTCCCCAGTTTAAGGAAGCCTCTGTCTCCTGTAAGGAAGGGATCCCTTGCACCTTCTGGTGCAGTGACACTTCCCATTGGTAGAAAGACACCAGCTTCTGTCAAGGGAGATGAGCAGTGGTTCTTGGTATAGAGAAATCACCAGCACCCATGTGCAAACAAAGCAGTCATTTTATTTCTCATTTATTTGGTCAGGCACCAGGTTTTTAACACAGGCATTAATAAGGATTGGGCCAAAACACACACACACACTTAAAGTCAGTGCCTACAGGGATCATGCATTGGGTTTTGAAAACCAGTCTAGAAAAAGGATTTGGGCTGACACTCCCAAATCCGATTCCATTTACTCCATACGAGCAGAGACAGGAAAATGAACCTGTGATCATAAAATCTCCTCCACAGAGGAGATTAGAAGGAATATTCCTCTCTCACCCTGAGAGAGAAGACAGGATGATGGGCTCTAATGTTTGTAGACTCAACAAAGTTCCTAGATGATCTGGTTGTATCATGTCCTTCTCTCCTTGAGTCTTCCACTCATTGCATCAGGTACTGGAAGATGAGGAAGTTTGGACTTTTGACGTAATATATAAGATCTCCCTTCGATCTGTGTTCAGCCTTTTGGGTCAATGGACATTTTGGTGAAACTCTCATGGGTGCATTCTGAAACAGACCTACTGTTGCTCTCGTACTCAGAGATAGTAAAGGAGTTACCATAGAAACTATTCTGATGTCAAGTGGCAGCCAGGCAGTACATTTCTGACCCAGAGTTCTGTCACCAGTTGGAGGGTTCACTCCCATGTTTGTTTCCTTAAGTCTCACACTGTGGACTAGGAGTGCTTCACAGGTATGGATATCAGCAGGAACCTGGACCTGTACCTCTCAAGTCTATAGAAGCTATGGAACCCAAGGCTCATAACTTCCTATGCTGACATCTATGCAGCTGCCTCAGCCAACCTGTTGATGGAGGAATCTGTCACTGGCCACTTTACAGAGACTTTTAGAGGCTGTCATTGAAATAATGGTCCAAGAGCAATTGACATAAGTGCTCTCTGCTGAGGTCTGCACCTCCATAGGAATTCTGCCCTGGATACATCTGAGGTGTTATTGAGGCACAACAAAAACCTCTTGAGGGCGACTTCTTTGATGCAGAGATGTTTGGCAGCCTTATCCCAATGATAGTCTTCCAAAAATCTATGGCAGTCAGCAACACCAGTAGATGGCCAGAGTTGTGGACCTGGTCAAATCTGGCACAGATGAGACCCTATGATGGGATCCCTAGAGAGTTGCATCTTATTCTATTCAGACCCCCTCTTCCCAATATCCAAGTATGTGATGGGGCCTTTTTTTTCAGAGGCTTGTTTGAGCCTAATGAACAATGTATGGGGCCTGTCTGCAGTACAAGAGGGCTACTGGCTTCAATTCGTGGACCCTTCTCTTGCAGTAAGGACTTCCATTTCATTATTTCAGACCAAATGGGAATCTCGAAGTGAAAAGGTGTACACCTTTTACGTGGAAAGGTGCAGTAGAATGGGTGACAAACATCTGAAACCCAATCTTTCTGGTTTCCAGAGAGGAGGGAAGTTTCAAGATATTGATTTTTGTCTGCCTGTTGACTTTCTTCAGGATGAACATTTCAAGATGGAAATGTCTGCCTCAGACAGCAATAACATAGTCAGAGGGACTGAGCAGTCTCTAAAGACCTTCAGAATGCCTACCTTTACATCACCATTCTGCAGGAAATTCCTGCAGTTTGTCTAGGCCCTGAGAGTTTTCAATTTTGTACTTATCACTTTGATCTGGCTTCCACTACCTGAGCCTTCACCAGTGTGATGAGCGCATTAGCAACTCATTTAAGATCCTTGGAGGTCCACATCATCCATTATTTAGAAAACAGGTTGATGCACATTGCTTTCAAATTGCCTTTGTGTGGGACCTGTCACTTGATTTGGAGACACTCTTTCATCTAGCTCCAATCCCCAACCAGAAGTTAGATTTGATCTTTTAAAATTTTGCTTACATGGGTCAGATTTCCTCACCTGTATTGGGACAGTTCATCTTCCTTCTGAGAGGACCTCACAGATACTGTCTCTCATAGTAAGCCTATTTGAGAAGACTTTTTTGTTTGCTCACCTCTACCATTCTCTCAGGACTGTAAATGTGGCAGTAGATCTAGTTCCCTTTAGAAGGCTTTATATGTGATGGTTCTCCAGTTCTTACTGCTAGCAAGCTGGAGACTTCTTGAACTGCCTGTCGATTTGGGTCCTTTAAGGGTCCAAATTTAATTAACATCTGAGTTGGTGCTGAAATCTGGACAAGCTTCTGGCAAGAGTTTTGATTCACACCCTAGAACCTCTCTCCTTCCTGTAGATGACTACAGATTCAGGTTGGGATTCACACCAGGGTTTTTTATGCAGGCTTGTGGTCTCATAAAAAATCTTCTCTTCATATCAACAATCTAGAAATGCAGGCTGTTTTCTAGTACTGCACGGCATGTCAACCATATAAGACAGTGCATATCATGGCAACATGTTCCGTCATTGCTTTAAATGTCAGGTGTTAAGGGGGCATTCATGCCCCTTCACTTTACTTGGAAGTCTGGAACCTCCTTCATTGGTCAGCCCCAATCAGTCACAATAACATTTTTTTAATGGGCGGGGGGACCGTGGTAGATTTGTTTCAAAGAGGATGAACAACAAGCTCACTCTGCATGTATCTTCAGTCCCAGACAAGAGGGAATTGGCAGTGGACATCTTCAGCCAGATGTGGGATTGACTGTGCACATATGCCTTCCCATGTTTCAGAATAATGCCTGAAGTTCTAATCAGAATCAGGGCCTCCACATCATGGATCAGCTTGATAGCCCCAACACATGCCCAAGAGTCATGGTTTCAGCAATATCCTTGACCTGTTGGTATTCACCCCTAGAGAATTATCACTGAGGATAGACCTGCTGTCACAGCACAGAGGGACCTTCTTGGACAATCCACAAGTTCACCACCTTCATGCCTGGTGCATGTCATATGATGTATCTAACAAGATCAGTTTTCAAGCAAGATTGTCAAATGCATCTTCCAAGGCTTATGACATAAAGTGGAGAATCATTTGTAATTGGTGCTATAGGAAATGAAGTGATTCTATTCACCTTCTTTTTAACTGCAGTACTGTTGCACATTTTCTTTTTCATTTTGAAGAAAAAGAATGCTGAGTATCCACCATTAAGGGTTATAGAGCATCCCTCTCAAATACTTTTTAGAGCTGTATTATTTTTAGAGCTGTATTATGTCCACTATGGGGTTGGATCCCCATTTTTCAGAATTGATCAAGTATGCTGTGCTTCTGCCTAACAGGTGGAACCTTTACTTATTCTTTGGTTATTATTTTAAACTCCTTAGGAACCACTGAGTGAAGCTTTATTCTTGCGTTATACCTTTAAAACAGTCTTCTTTCTCTCACTAGCATCAGCAGCATGGAATAAAATTCATGCCTTGTTGGTGGAAAAGGATTGTTTACAGTTCAGTGGTATCTTGGTTTAGTTTAGCCCCAAATATCATATATATGTGCTGGGGATCATCTAGAGAAACTCCTTTGCTTAGTTATGGTTTTACTTTTCTATTTGGCTAGATTGAAAGAGGAAAAATAATAGGTCAGAACTGTCATTTTCTTGGTCCCAAAGGTACAACGATATTTTGATGGGCATAATCTTGAAGTGGAGAGCTCTTTCAATTGAACTGATTTCTCACTAAGACCTTTAATGAGAATCAAAGCCCAAGAGTTTAGGACTATTGTTGGATCTTGGGCATTTCTTAATTATTCTGCTTTGGATGATGTCTTGAAAGCTGTATTCTGACAGTCTCTCAATACCATCTCCATTCTGCCTTCAGTCAGTGTCACACTAAAATAAAGGCATTTGTCTTAGGCCCAGTTGTGTCTGTTGTCAAGTGATTTTCCACATTTCATTAGAGCACCCTAACAATACATGTAAGTTCACTTTGAAAGCTTATCTTTGGGTTATTAACCTCCTACTGGGTTAGGTAAGTAATGGAGACCACTCTGGTGCCCTAGTGGTTAGAGCATCCGCCTCGAATGTGGGAGGTCATGGGTTTGATCCCCGGCCAAGTCACACCAAAGACTTATAAAAATGGTTCTAACAGCTGCCTCGCTTGGTGCTCAGCATTAAGAGGTTAGTGTTAGGACTGGTCGGCCTGGTGTCAGGATAATGTAACTGGGTGGGACATCATGCTACATGTCTGTGGCATGATAACCCAGTGATAGACATCACTATAAACTGCCACACTGCAGACATTGTAGCGATATGACTGAAGAAATTTTAAAGCTACGTTAAAAATCCAAATCACACACACACACACAGGTAAGTAATGGCATAATAGCAGGTAATGCATTTTTGTGATAAAGCTAATTTTAATTATGTAATACTTACCTACTATTACTGCATACCTTCTCCCTCCCAACTCTGATGTCCTCCTTAGTCGTGGTCAAAGTCACCTTAGCCTTGCATGATATTATTTGTGATATCATTTGGTGTTTTCTACATGTTACCCAAAGAAAATTCTTATGTGGGTATCTTAACCAGAATAACAGTGGTCATGTGATAAAATATTTAAAGACAAATATCAATTTCTAACTGACATTATCTAATAGAATTAAAATAATTTCCTTCAGTAGCTTCCAGCAACAGTAGTACAGTTAATTCCACACCTTCCAAAGATGTAACAGCCAGCACAGGAGTCACAGGTGGTAATATCACCGGGGCAGCAGCATCCACTCCATCTTCTGACAATACAAAGATACAGAAATACCTGTTAACAGATGCAGCACAGAGTTTACTAGACATGTGCTACCAAACCAAGCTGGTGTTGCGGGCAATTGAAAGAATACTATTTAAAAAAGGCAAGACTTTCACTGGCACAATATTTACTGTTTTGCTTTAGAAGAAAAGCAAATATTTATCAATCAGATCATCTTTTTATATCAGTGGTAAAAGGTTTTGTATGTCCTTGAATTTGATAAAGATTATCTGTCTACATAATCATCTTAGATGGATTTAGCAAACTTCTGTGTAAAACATTACCTTGTATATATATTTTAATAAAAGGGGTGGGGCATTAAACTAGATTTCATTCTTATATTTTAATCTTCCCAAGCATATATTGAGTTGAAAGCTTATACTTGAGAAATTAGGATCATGCAGGGTTCCCACGCTACCGGGAAATCGGGAAAAAGTCTGGAGAAATTATAATTTTTTCCCAACCATGAAAAGTCCATGGATTTTGCAAATATTGCTGAAAGTCTGGAAAAACCAGGGAAATTTTCCACCACCACTTGACGCCAGAAACAGTTACGTAATTGAGTCATAACTGAACTGGTCATCTGTTCAATTTATCGAGTGCTAACCAGAATATTCGGAGGTTATAGTATGGATCATTTGGGTGCTTGCCATAAACATATTTGTTGAGTCAGTCCAAATGCTCAGTGGATTAGATTTGTCTAGTAGACTTTTATTTTCACAGTCAGCTTGATATCTGTATCTTTCATTATATTGAAGGTAAGAAAACTAGTCTAGCATCACAAGAGGCCAGCATGGTGGCAGCAAAGTGTTGTCGCTTACTGGATGGCCTAGCAAACTTAAACGTTAAATCGAGTCATACCTGCATGAACTCGATATGAAATTTATTTATTTTCTCAGAAATTGTGAGTATTAAAATCATTATGTCTTTAATCTGCTGAAAGACAAGATAAAGCTATGGCATTGATGAAATGTGATCTGGTATGTGCAAGTTGCATTGCTAGTCACCCAAGTACACAAATCTTACAACCCACATTTTCAAATGTTGTAGAAAAAAATTAATATTAAATGAAAGTCATATACTGGTTGTAATAAAAATACAAAACTGAAAGAACACAAAATTCTCAATATTTATTCAGAGAACAACTTCGGAATTTTCTTGGATCACATGACTACCACGTTGACATGTGCTCTCTGCTTAATGAATCAGACTGGCCAGATGGCTGTGACAGCAACAGGTTTCTTGTTGTTCTTGTAATAAATATGTTGAGAATTATGTGTTCTTTCTGGTTTTTACGAATGGTCTCTGACTTTCATTTAATATAATTGAATTTTTGTACAACATTAAAGAGGAGTTTGTTGTTGATATCACATGACTATTGGACTTCCGATGTTGTCGTTCGAGATTTGTGAAGTCATGTGACTAATAATGCAAATGGCAAATACCAGGTCAGGTTCCATCTGTGCCATAGTTTCGTCTAGTCTGTCAGCGGATTAAAGACATAACGATTATAATGCTTGCCATTTCTGAAAAATAAATCATTTTTCTATCGATTTCATGCAGGTATGAGTTGATATAGCATAAGTTTAAATTTGCTAGTCCCGCTGGTAAGCAACTACCATATGCCACTACCGCACAGTGGCGGCAAGTTCCAAATTTTCTATATGCAATTGCTCTGACCCCACACTTCATCCTAAATGTCCAAATGTGAAAAATGGAGTGGGAATATTTGGAGGAAACCCAATCAGAAAATGGACTGCTGTTCGTTTTAAGCCAAATTTGTTGTCTAAAATGTCAAATCTCTGAACTGAACTTGGGTATGAAACTATTACACAGTGACATATAGCTTGAAGCATTGGTTTCAGATCTTGAATAGAATGCAGAAGAAATGAGAAATTGTCATCCCATGTATTATATTTCAAAACTCTGTACGAGCCCAGTATCAATACAGGTTGGGGACTGGTTTATCGAATTTCAAGAAGACAAGTTGATTTACAGAAAATTCAGTCCTTGTTTATATACCAATGCATGATTTTGAAGGTCTTGTGTCAAAATTTAAATCAACACTTTTGTAAATGTTTTTTAAATGATGGATTTTTAACCAAATTGTCTTAAGGAGTTTAGGTCATATGAAAAATCTTGTTTGGGATTTTATTGGTGCAGATAAATTCAGGGTTAAACTTTTTTCATTACAAGATAAGATTCTAATTTGTTACGTTTATTGGGTTTTTTTAATACTGTGATAGGAAATGTTTACTTTGTATAACATGCATATATATTGCTATAGAATTCTTTAAAATCAAAGGTATGAAAGGAAACAAAACTAATTTATGTTCATTATGTTGTTTTCATGTAGCAACATAATGCATGTCAGCAAAGTCAAGTTAGAATTTTCATTCTGTACATTGAAATGACTTTACATGCCAGTTTATAGGAATATAATCAAACTTATTTTGTGTGATACATTTTGTGGTTTTGTACTTGATCATCTTTTCTATCTTAGATGTTTTGAAGGTTTTGTACATGATCATCTTTTCTAACTTAGATGTTTTGGAGTGTCTTAAAATAGATAGATCTTTAGATTTAGAAAATGCAGGTTTTATAATCTAAAATGTTCTTTAATTCCATTCAGTAATGGTCATATGTGATCCTTGAAAAAATTAATTTCATCCTGGAAAAACCCTGGAAATGACCTGGAAATTTATCTTTAGAACAGCATGGGAACCATGATCATGTACAAGTACCTTTACTTCTGTAGAGTCATTAAGTCATTCAGTTGATAATAATAATAATGATAATAAAATTTTTTAGGTAGGATCATCAAGTAACAAGTAGTAATACATTGATATGCATAATTAAATAACATTAAAACAGTTTGTTCTGCAAGCATAATTCACAGTTTACATACATGCATACAGATTCCGTCTTCAGGATGTCACCACAGGTTAATCTTCCAAATTGGGCAAATCCGTTGAGTTTTTTGGGGTTGGGTGGGTCGGGGGTTAAATGGTTGGAAAATGTTTAATAGAAAAAAATCAATGCATAGATGATTTATTGTTAAGTGAGCAAATGGAAGTTTTCAGTTCAATCAAGGCTGCTCGTATGTGTTCTGCTGTGTTCTGAAGTTCATACTTCACTCCATAATCCAGTGCCCTGTATGGAAAACCAAATAACTCGCATTATATTCCACTGGATTTTGATTCCAACATATGCCTCATGGGAACAATAGCAGACAGAAGGTGCTGAATTATTTGAGTGAGACACCTTGGCTAATTTTATACCTCCATGTATATCATTCTACCTTAGTTTTCTCTATACTGCACCCCCTCTCCCTTTATTACATCATTGAAAGATTTTTTAAATAAATATTTTTTTTTACATTATCTTTACTTGGTAGTCATCGGTCAATATGATTGGAATTTTGCCTATGGTAAATTCACAGACAATAACTGCATTTATCTTTTTCCATTCTTCAATTCAGTACAGTCACAAGTGTATAAATGCTTAAAAGAACTGCACACATTTTTCTTGAGTTGAAGTTGAAAGCATAACCGTTAAGACTGCCAGCCCTGTATTGAGAAATATGCATTGTCTACTTCAGCAGCTTTATACAATGTATATATGCTGACCAACTTTCATGGTGAGAACACTCTGGATACAAATTCATTATAAAAGAAAGAAATAACCAGTTTGATCCCAACATATTTGTATTGAATAACAAATAAAACACCAAGCAATGAATTTTATCAGTATTTAATTTACTTGACAAATGTTCAGACTGCTCCAGTGGCCTAGTGGTTAGAGCATTCGCCTCAAATGCAGGAGGTCGCAGGTTCGAACCTCGGCTGAGTCATACCAAAGACTTATAAAAATGATACTAACAGCTGCCTCGCTGGGCACGCTGCATTAAGAGGTTAGTGTTAGGTCTGGCCGACCTGGTGTAACCTAGCATTTCCTTTTTTATTATATTGTTGACTATTCATTTGCCTTAAAGTAAGTTATCTATAAAGAGATGTAAATGTTGAATACACTTTTCAGAATTGATTATGTGACCATTGCAGGTTATATTTAATTCCTGATCTTTTTAATTTTTAATTTATTTCAAGCCAATTAGCATGCTTTGTCTTACCCAAATATAATGATAGTTTGTTGTTTGAGAGCCAAAGATTGCAGGAGTGTAGTTCTTTCAGAAGCTTTTTTGAAATGTAATCAGGAATTATGTGAAAACATGATAGCATTGTCATTTGCATGTAATAAGGCTTACAGTCAAGTTATGCTAATTACCCTGGCATTAACATAACATAACATACAAAAGAATATGCCCACAAATACTACCTTGAGGTACACCTCATGATATTATTGAAGGTCTGGTTTCTGTTTCATTAAAACTGATAATTTGTTTATTTCTTGGATATGATTAAAACTATTTAATGGATGTAACTCCAAATCTTACCAGTTTATTTAACAATATTTCAGGATTCACTGCATAAAAAGCTTTTTGTTGAGCATGATCATTACAGTCTAGAAACTTTCAGACATCTGGTCCTTAATATGATTTATAAGAGATATCAAGCTTGTTTTAGTAGACTACTATCCCCGAAAGCCTGGCTAGTTCATAAAATTATTCTTATTTAAAAAGCTTCATGTTGAACATAAACTCTTCATTCTAGAATCTTGGACACAATACTGTGCATACCAAAAGGTCTGTAATTGTTTGCATGAGCCTTTCTACCCTGTTGGAAAAGAGGTCTAACTCTAGCCAATTAATGTTTACAAGGCTTAACACAATAATGTAAGTAAATAGCTGTTTGCATGAACCTTACTACCCTTTTGGTAAAGAGGTCTAACTCTAGTCAATTAATGTTCATCTTGCTGACGGTTGTTTCATTTAAACATACATGGTACCCAGGGAAGGCAGTTTTTAAAAAATTTATGCCAGGGTACTTTGATTTCACAGAGTTCATACTAAAATGATAAGAAAATTATAAATTGAATCTATGGGTGAGTACCCCACTTTAAAAGTGCCTTCTGTGAGTCCCATGTATGTTTTAATGGAACAGCCTTTACTTTCAACCCTTGTGGTAAAGACGTCTAACTCTAGCCAATTAATGTTCATAAGGCTTAATACAACAGTGTAAGTAATTGTTCGCATTCTGCCCTTTTGGTAAAGAGGTCTAACTCTAGCCAATTAATGTTCATAAGGCTTAATACAATAATGTAAGTAATTGGAATTGTGAAAATTTTGACACCATCTTTCACAATCCTTGCAGGGATTTGATCTCATGATAGATCTTTTTGATGGAAACTGATTTCATAGGTTTTCTAGTTTTACACAGATTTTGCAATCAGTATATATTTCTTCAGTATGTGCAGTGAAAAATTGGTTTGGTGTTCCTGACTTCAAATTTTCACTGTCTTACATGTCTCATGGCTTCTTTAAAAAATATGTATTCTTTCATTTAGGATTCACTTTTGCCCTTAATACAGCCAATTGAAGATATCTATAAAGGAGATCCAGAATAAAAATGGCCCAACACCAAGTTTTCTTTTTAAGTGTTAGCTAGATCAGGTTTCTTTTGTGAAACTAGTTCTAAAATATCATCTACCCTAATTTTACAAACTTGAATGCACAATTGTTCAATATTTCTTGGTTAGGAACTGAAGAACTGACGGGACAACTTATATTGGAGGCTGTATTTGAAATTGAAGAAGAGATTAAGGTGCAACATCAACCCCAACAATCTGCACAGTCTGCTGAAGGACATGAAAGTATTGGAAAAGGTAACTTGTGGCTTAATTTAAAAGTTTGTAATTTTCTCATTCAAATACATTCCCAATCACGTTAACATTGGGAAGAAGTTCTGCTGTTTGTTGAATCTAGCAATAACAGAAAGATGAAAATTTGTGTCTGATTTGTAAACTTGAGATTACGAACCATGTCACTTTGTTTTAATTTGCGGATGGCCAGCGAGTATTCTCTGTAGTCTTTTTGTTTTTATTGATAAAAATGAGTGCTTAGGACTTCAAATGCTGTTTCAGATGAATTCTGTTTTTAAAGAATAACAAGGCTAACTAATAATAATTATTTATGACTGCTGAAAATTAAAATAACTTACATACAGTAAGTATTGTTTTGTATCGATTCTCCATATCTTGTGTCAATATGTGTATCATTACAGTAAATTATTGATGCACCGATATATTGATCAATTGTTTCACCCCCTTATCATTTGTGCCCATTGCTTGGTTGTTTTCTGATAAACTTGCTGGCATTTCTTTGGTTATTAAGCATCAAGCATTGATAATTTGCTTAGCTGAATGCTCAGTATGTTATTTTCAAAGTGAAAATTTGCCATTCTTGCTCCTCAAAAATTTGATTAACCATGTGAACAAAGTGTCAAATGAAGAGGTTTAAGGAAATATAGGACATAATCTTGACAGCAACCATTACATTGGGTCAGATGCAGATGGAAGAACAAAGGGTTGCAGAGTTGCCACCCCCATTTTTACAAGCATTTTTTTTGTGGTTTATTTTATGTTCTGGTTTATTTTGTGATTTTTGTATTGCTGTAGAGGTAAAAAAAAATATTCATAAATTTACGTGAATAATGTTTAAACTTAACATTCTGTTTAGTGAAGAAATGAATTCTTTCTAGTGTGGTAATTATTTCACAACCACAATATTCACAGGTGATAAAATAGAGCATGGCCTCTGTGGATTGCATACAATAATATCTATATATGTAGGACCTTTGTATTTAGGAGAAATGAAAATCAAAAGAGATAATTTAATATTTGTGAGTTCTCTGCAAAAATCAGGAGATATTATGAAATTGGGAGGTAGGTGTGGAACAACCCCAAAAATTGAGAGTTTTCTCTCCTGGCGTAAGAGTTGACAGGTATGTAAATGCAGTGAATTTTACATGGACTGAAATGATTTGTCCTTGAGTTTCTCTCTAGACTGTATACACATCCTAGAATTCCATACATTTAGGTTCATGATAAAGGTCACAAAACTATAGGTGACCATGGATCCAACATGTTCTTAAGTAAGTGTTGTGAATTTAAATACAAACATGATAACTTTCAGGTTCTGAAGTATGGAGTTGTTATTTTTTCAAACACTCTTTAGTGCAGGTCTTTTGTATACATGCACTATAGTATAGTATTAAAAAAAATAAAAAAACTTTCACATTCATAACTACATGTTTTCATGAAGCTTCTAATACAATAAAAATTAGCCAGTCAGAGAAAAACTGTACCATAATAGGGTCATTATAATAGAACTTTCATTTTACATCCATTGAAGAAATCGATATCTAATCATAACACATTATGAATTGAGCAGACAGGAAACATTCTGATGATCATTTAAATTTTTCAGCAGTATCATGGTGATTATAATTTTGAATTGAAGCATCTCTATCATGAATATGAAGGTCACTGTCCCAGTGCTGATTTGTTTTTCGGCTGAATTCATTTACATAAAGTCTTTGCAAAAACAACTTTAGATGGCAAATAGTAAACATTAAAGCTGATATCAAAGGTTATATTGATTTATATTGATTTGTTTCAAAGGATAGTTTTCATTATGATCATGCGACCAATTAGAATAAATTCTGTAGTAAGTTGTCTTAATGCTAAAATACTATACTAACTAAATATTTCTGTAAAGTCTGCCATGGTATCACATACGGGCTCAAAAATAGGTAGTCACTTGTGAATGTAGATTGAAATGAAATATGTCATTTTTTTTTTAATAATGAACTGTTTAAAATTTCTGTTTAATATCTGTTTATGTTGTTTCTTGTCTGATGAAGAATAAAATCTTTATTTCAATACAAATAAAAATACTTGCTGCCATAAGCATATTGTCTGATATAATTAAATTACCATACATACATGTAACATGATGCAACTGCAAATCACAAGGGGGGGGGGCAACTATATTATGACCAAAGATAGCCAAAGAGGAATGTTGATCACTCCTTAATAAACAAATTGACTCTTCCATGGGTCATGGCAGCATAAAAGGATTTGATATAAATAGACCACCCTGTTTCAGCATGTATTTGGTAGATGTGTTGTATGTCTATTTAAATGGTGTTGAAATACCTGATGTACAAAATGAATTAGGTACTTTTAGCTAAATTTAATGAGGCTGACCTGAATATTGACTGAACTACAGAGGCAGATATCATTCATGACACTGTGTGGAATTAACCATGTTTAGTTTTAAGTGAAAATTGTGTCTTTTTGACATCTAACGTCTTGAAACATTATTGCTACTTGTCCTAAATAGAAAGTCCTATTGTCATTGGATTTTCTCCAGTATACTCCTTGTGACGTCTGATTAGTCTGAAATGAAATTGATGCCAATATGACATTTTGAGCATGGCTAACTTGGAAATTGCTTATCATCCAGCGATGATGGTCATATTGCCATAGTGGTTTTTACTGACATGTATCTTATCATATATAGTTGATCCTAAGTGGAAATGGTGCCCTGCAGACATTCAGTATGGCTGCTACAATGAACATATCAAAAATCTTGTTGTCGCAAATCCTCCAGAATAGATGGTCATTCAGTTTTCATGGAAAGGTTTTGAATGTTGTTTAGTTTGTCCTGAATGAAAATTAGTGCCAATCTTATATGTATTATGGCTGCCACAGTGGCTGATTTGAAAACCCTCATCAGTGAAGAGTATAAGAACTGGTTTCAACAAATGACAAAGCAATTATAATGAAGAAAAGGTCTATTTTGAATTCCCAAGAGAACAGAGATTCATTCATTTTATGGGAGTCTTTTTTATTTCAAGATTGCTGTGATAAAACTAGGCATATAAACTTGATGGATAAGCATCTTAGACAGTTCAATTACAAGCAGCATCAGTGGGTATGAATGTGATTATGAGACATCTGGTTGCCTTAATGGACCATTCCTATGTTACAGGGTGTATTTCCAAACACATTTGATGGAACTTTGTATAAAATATTTCATCACATTACTGTATCATCTATGTTCATATAACCATGTTTTAAGACCTCATTATATCACAGGTCTTACAATTTTTGTTTCTACTGGTCCTAGCCCAGGAGATCTTTTGGGATAACTTGTTTTATGTTATGTGTCCTCAGTGCATCCATTAGCACAAATCTGTTATCAAGATTCCTAAACTACTTCGAAGGTTGTGATGAAACATTTACACATACATTGATCCCAAGTCCCAGTTAGTCTTAAAGCAAAATGGTGCTAATTAGACATACAATATGGCCACCTTAGCAGCCATATTTAAAATCTTGTTATTGCTACTCCTGAATTCAAAGTCATGTTAACATATGATTTTCACCAGAAGGATTCTTATGATATCTAAATGATGCCAATGTGACTGCAATATGGCTTCCACAGTAACACTCTTGAAAATCTTGTTATCACTAATCATACCTGATTGATTGTCATATCGACATGTGGTTTTTACCAAAATTCTTTTCATGATGTCATAGAGCTGTGATAGCTTGCTTGTTGAAGCATCAAACTCATACACCAATGGTGGCAGGTTCATTACTCTCCTAGGCCAGTACAGGTCAGCAGCCTGAGTGTATCCCATTTCCTCAGTATTATATAGCCAATAATATATTAAAAATGTCATTAAAACCAGGAAACAAACCAATCATAGGAAGTCAGGTTGGTCTTAAGTGAAAATGATTCTGATATACATCCAGTATGGCAGCCATAGTGGCCATCTTGTAAATCTTGTTATTACTGTTTTTCTGGAATGGAAAGCCATATTGGCATGAAGTATTTATCAAAATGCACCTTAAAATGTCTAGTTGCTCTTTAATGGAATTGGTGCCAATATGACATCCAATATGGCTGCC
>JAECUM010028957.1:0-13881 GCA_016617855.1 Megalonaias nervosa | reverse complement strand
ATATATATATACACACACACACAGACACACACACACAGAATATTGCAGAATAGTGTACCAACAATAAAACTCTTGTTACAATGGACTGATATGATTACATGCAAGTTGTAAACATATTTGATATTATTTACCACAAAAATACGAAATAAAATGGTCACTATATTCTGCAATTAAAGAACAACTACACAATGTTCATTTCCATGTATTCTCTGGATTCAATCATGCTTTTCCACTCAGA
The DNA here is from genome assembly GCA_016617855.1 of Megalonaias nervosa. Lineage (NCBI taxonomy): Eukaryota > Metazoa > Mollusca > Bivalvia > Unionida > Unionidae > Megalonaias > Megalonaias nervosa. Next base: position 13,643 of record JAECUM010028957.1, on the reverse strand, counting down.
TCGGAAGTCAGGGTAGTTTGCGTATGTTGAGGGTACTTCTAACATAGGTCCACAAGTGTGGACACTGGGAAGTCTTCCTTTTCCATAACGTACAATAAACTGAACATCAATCTTATCGACACAAATTACATCTGATCCAGTCAGAAACCTGAGTAACTTTCTTAATGCCCTTTATTGCTGCCTCGAATAAATCTATGATGAAATCCAATAGAAGCATTTTCCTCCTTTGTTCTTGGTGAAGCATGGAGCAGGTCTATTAGTTTTGGGATGGTTGGGTCTAGTTTCCCATACAGGGCTATGATTAATTCGGTATCTGGAAAATCAATTTGCCAAACACCTTCACCAACACCACTAATAGCATCTAGGGCATATTTCGATTCTTGGATTAATACTTTGTGTGCAATTTGTATAACTGTTGATGCCATCTCACTCAGTTCTGGTGTGACACTGAAAGTGATCAAGTAGACAAAGAAGTTCGTCTTGGTCATATTGTGTTCCTGTTAGAGCAGCCTTAATAACATCCTTTTCTGACTGTGAAATATATAAAAGGAATGAGTCTTTCAATAACTGTGGAGTGACAGAATTTTCCCCATGTACTACTGCAATAAAAAAGCTGGAGCCAAACTTATTGGATAGTATTTGTGCTCCTTGTGTCCCTTGATCAAAATTCTACCTACAGCCTCCCATTCTTCTTGGCCATAGTCCTGAGATAAAATAGGTATGCGATAAACCTCACCATCTGCATTTCTCAAGAAAAATGATTCCCAAAATGCTGCATAGGTATCCCTTGATACTCCATCTGCATCATGCCCGCATTCATATACAAACTTGAACTTTAATGTTGTGTTCAAAATATCAGAGGCTTTGAAATATTGCAACATTTCCTCCTGTAAATTGGAGCGGTGCAGCATAATCGTCATAACACTTTTGTCTTCTGATGATGGTGCTTGTGACAGATCAATGAGTTTCTGAAACTGCTCTTGGAATGAACTGCTGTCATCAGAAACTCATGCGAATCAAGTGTTAACTCACAGACTTCATGATCAGAACTGATCAAAGGCAGATTATCATTGGAGCCAAACAAATGAATGATGTTTACTACGAAGCAATCCCCATGATATGTATTGTCAGAAGCAGTGTTTGATTCTCCAAAACCAATCATATTTTCAGCTTGGTTACTATCAAGTATCTGTAGTTCGTTGGTGGACACAGATGCTATTGTAATTATATTGCCTATATTGCCTTCTGCTTGAACCTGAGGAGATTTCTGACTCAAATCAGACTGATTTGGATGTATAGGCTGGGCAGAAATTTCTGGTTCTGTATTAATTCTTTTTTCTTTGCTGCTGTTACCGTTCGAGTTACTTGTGTGTGCTGTTGTTACAACATAAAGCCTGAGAATCTTCAGTTTTGTAGATTCATGATATATCCTTCAAAGTCAGTTCATCAGACATTTTTTCATCAAAGTCATCAACTTTTCCTTTCTTCAATATCCCACTGGGAAAGAAAAGATCCTTTATTGTGGATTATATGTCAGAGACAGTTGCATCAAGGTGGACATGAACAGTTCTAGTTCCACCACCATATGTTGACCTAACCTGCTCCTGACCACTCACACCATAAGTATTTTTCCAGCCAATTTCCACTTTTCTTAGGATTTGTTTTGCATTATTGTTACCAGACTGAGGTGCTTCTCTCCTGAAATGCTCCTCTTTGTTCCCTGTTTCTCATAATTTGTCCAGTAATCTATCTCTCAGAGATCTTTTTCTATCACTGCGAAAGCTTGAAGTCTCTTCAGAGCTCTTTGTTGTTTGGCATAAGCTATTGTTGCTAAGCAATCTCCATATCTTGGTAAATATTTCTGTAGCTGTTCCACATCCACCATAGAAATCACATTTCCATCTATCTGAAATAAAAGGACAGGACTAACGAGAATATGAATTACAATATGCCTGTCTTAAGTGCCAGTAGCCATATGGTAAATTTAAAATTCAACCTTCTGCAGTTTATTATTCCTGTATGTTTTTAAAAGATAAGTGCCACTGGGGATAATGTAATCCTGCCCATCTGTACTGCCATCCATTTTTCTGTCACTCTGTAATGTAGTATAGCTTCACCTGCACCAGTGAAGATATAGACTTGAAACCTTAGGTTGGTACACAGCGGTCTGTACATGTTCAAAAGGCTTAGAATATTGATATTGACTCGCACACACATCCCATCTGAGCTGGAGGCGCGAGTTTTATTTTCTCTTCACAAAATCTTGAACAGGTTATTTATTAATGCAATAACAGATATGAAAGGTGCACATATATATATATATATATATATATATATATATATATATATATATATATGACACACACACACACACACATGCACACTTAAAAGTGCACAAGTAGATTGGTTATCTAATGCAGCCAATATAGCCTTTGTCCTTAGTTATTTATTTACTCCCTTGTGAGTTTGTCACTCAAAAGTTTCTTATGTGTATACTTCCATAACTGTTAACACTGTTGATTTTAATCTAGAAATACAACTACTTTCTTTGGAATACCTTGGATGTTACAGTACAGACAATTTGGCACATAGTTTCAGCACATTGAGTTCCCCTCAAGGATGACCTAAATTAGAAGATATTCCCAAAACACAGTACCAAGTTTGATCATGTTCTTCACAGGTGACTTGTTGTGAAATGGTACATGCTATAATAATAACCAAAGGGTAGACTTTAAAGTTTAAAAACTGTAAAGATTGTTAAAATTTCTTGATCTGCAATGAACACACAGATATGTAAAGTGTCACCTCATTGCATGTCCTCATCCACTTTGCAGTAACTTCCTTTGAGTAAGTCTGTGTACCATATAAACATACAAAAATGGGCTTGTCAACCCTTGATGACACTTTCCAGATTTTAGGCACTACTGTGAACTAGTCTGTGTAAAAGCTACCAAGTCCTATCAGTTATAGCAACAAATGTACAATAACAAGTGGTTATACACAACAAAGAAGGAAAATAATTATAGTTTGATGCCCATGTCTTGCTATAATAGTGAATATTTCAACATCTTGTCATTTGAATGAAGCAATAAGGGCAAGTGATAACTTATTGAAATGAATCCTATTTCACCAACTCATCCCAACTCATAAAATATCTCACACAAAGCAGTGTATGATAATGTACTGGTAATGTTACTGGTCTAAGATGGTACATTAACACAGCATCAAACTAGACCAATTACATTTCACTAATAAGTGTACATGTACCTCTGTGTGCCACATACAGCCTGGGTTTGAATGTGCTACCTACAGTACTAGGAACATAGGAAATGTTCATTCATGCATCGAAACATACATAATGATCTTCAGGAAGCCCAGGTCTCTATCAGTGATAAACTGACAGTAAAAGGACACAACTCAAAGCCAGGTTTCACTGGGGGTCATTTCCAAATCAATGGTTGAGGAAATTCCTTACATGCATTAAAATGGCTACTATTTAGCCAAACAAGTCATCCTAATCACTTTTCATGTGTTAGTTTATGCCATTCATACCATCTCAAAATTATATATCTCATATAGTATCCTTTGCTCAAGATGTTCTCACAAAGTTTGGTAAGAAAACAAAGTGTAAAACTCAATTTGGCAGTTATTTTGACGGGATCATTATTATCTCTCCTGTCTTAATAAACTGGGTCATTGATATTATGACTCCCTCACAGATATATTTTTCATTGTGTAAATGGCAATCTATCCAAGAAATTATGTTAACTTGTGTCTCAAGTCTGACTACATACTTAAGATGCTGAAGATCAGTTTTTCAATATGACCCTAACATTACTTGCTTCTTGTGGAGTGAACAGTGTCCTTTGTAAATTTGTCTGTACAATATATTAATAATATTTAAATGTAACTACACAACATGTAGATGACATAATTATTCTTCTGATTTATTACAATATCCTTCATCTTCATCTAAGTCATACAGCCCAGTCACAACTTCAAAGTGATGTTTGGCCAATGCCACACTAAAATCAAATTCACAATGATTGGAAAAGGACAGAAAAATATGCACCAGTTATATTTTTATACAGGTGATTTCAAATGTTTTCTTTTTCAGATCAGTTGCCAAATAAGTCTATGATGATTTAAATCCATAGTTTATTTGACATTTTTTAAAAAGTTGGTAACCCCTGATTGAACTGACTCAGATAATGTATCACTCTGATGTAAAACAGTCATTTTGAAATACAGCAATTTATAGACTGAACAGATCAACAAATTATGTTACTGAAGAGATTGTTCATAAACTGTTTGTGCTTTTCAGGTTTATGTGTTCCAATTTTAATTATTGCACTCTCTAAAAAGACATCGGAAAAAAAAACCAAGAAGCTTTTCTATCTTGTGTTATGGTATAATAAACAGCTTTTTTTCACTGGTACCTTTGTCTTCAAGTGCAAAAATGTTAATAATATTATGACTTTTATTTATTAGAAATTGTTTGAGTAAATTTACCCCATCTTCTTTCATCCTTGTGATGGTGTCTTCACTGATCTTTCTCAGTCTCAGGAATTCCTCCATTCTGTAGTAGACGAATTAACACATTTCTTAAATAATGCAAGATTATTTAAATAGCTATTGTAGAAGATAAAAGACATTGTGTGATATATTTACAGAATACAGTACACATAATGAATTGGCCATATATCACATATTTGTTTGAGGGATGTACCTGCTTCCAAAGTGTTCCTTATCCAATAGTGCTGTCTGAAGTATCTGAAGCAAGGCTTCCATTTATAAATTGTTTATGCAATAAATGGCACTTTTTAGGCAACCTCCCTCTCCAATCTGTAAACAAGTTAATAGCTAATGATGGTATGACTAGATTGCACAAGTTTGTTTTGTCTAAATGATGCAGTACTTTTTAAGGTGCATATATAAATTACTTCATTATGTATCAAGTTATATCTTATATACATATATCATGTTACATCACTCTGCAGTAATAGTGTCTAAGAAAATGTTCCCAGTGCAAAAAGGTAACTTAAATGCAGATCTCAGGTGTCTTAAATATAGGTCACAGTGACATAATTTGGATTGATGGGTGAAGTACTTTTTGAGTATCTACAAACAAAGTTCCATGAATCTGCTGGGAACAGTGCATGAGAAACAGCTCAACACATAAAAAGTCAACAATTAAACAAGAGGCACTAGTGGACTGATATCACATACTTGGATTACACAGCTTACCAGCTGACAATTTTACTAAACAGGCCGTTTATTCTCTCCCTTGTTTTAATGTTACTTTTAACACATTATTGGCTATATCAATGCCACAAAAACTGGAGCTAAGTGCTTTTCCCATGGACACACCAAGGCAGTCAACCTGGGCTGGTGGATAGGCCCATATAGTATTGGAAGAATACATTCTATGTAAACTATTTGTATCTTCCAAACTTGATATCATGTTGAGTTTATCAATTTTACTTTATCCTTTTAAATATAAAGCATAATTAATATGCACAGTCTCTTGTTCATGTAGAAATATATAAGCTTAAGATGGATAAAATCCTAATTGGAATTTGTCTCTAGAGTGGTAACAAACTTGTCCAACAGATTAAAGATCACTGTATGATTATGTGTTGATCATGCTAATAATCAAACTCATGCAAAAAGTTTTATAATATAAGACATTTTGGCAAGTTTGATTAAAATCTGATCAAAAATATAGTTGCTACATTCTTGATATCTTCAGGTAGTCGGCTGCATTATCCCACCATTAATATGCATGCTTTTCTCTCATAATCATAATCAACCAAGATCTTGATGACAGAGGGCCTGATTACCATCTGTGGTCAGAATCAAATCATACATAGTCTATAGACAGTGTTTCCCTTTACGCACATTTGTGCGTCAGGGACGCACGCTGGAAAAAATTGACGCACACTTTTTGTTGCCGTGCGTTGTTTGACGCAAAGGATTTGCATCATGCAATCAGGATTTATTTAATATCTAATGCTTTGGATGAGGGATGGCATCGTGTATACTTTGAGCATAGGCAAAGTCTGGTTCCCTGTTTCGCATGCTCCCTGCATTGCACTCCGCTATACGGAGGATACGAAACAGAGAACCAGACTAGCATAGGCTATGTTAAGCATAGGCGAGCTGTCACGCGATTTCCATTGAGTTCTGTAAGATGTCGCCCAGATGTTTAACCTCAGTGCTTGTTGCACTAGAAAGCGATCTGCAGATTAAAACGGCATGCACTAAGAATCATTAGCGACGAAAGTGAAAGAAGCAGAACACAAAAGAGTAACTGTGGATCCAACTTTAATGAAGAATGGAGAAAATAATTCCCTTGACTGGAATACGGCACGTCCATTGGGATTACCGGTGTGACTTCTGATCGCATGACTGCAAAGACTGCAAAAGTGAATAATCCTTTCGTGACAGGGTTTTAGAATTTTAAAACATCTGTTCTTGTTCGCCACAAGATATCTGTAGAACACATTATCACCCAAAACATTCTTTCACAACAAAGAAATCACTAAACTTGCCGAGACAAATCCATTATTTGGATTACAAAGTCAGTGGGTCATTGAAGCTTTTGTTGGTTTTTAACTTTGCTGCAACGAAAGAAAGACCTAAAAGTTCAAGTGTAACTTATTAAAGAGAAGATGAATCGTTAGCCTCTTTGATTTTTTGGATAAATGTGTTTTATAACGAAGTACAATGAAACCGATGATAGTACACATGTTATCACAGGCAGTAAATTAACTGTAATTTGGTTAAAAAGATTTATTTAGCTTTTTGTATTGGCTTATATGTAATGTGTTGGTCTATAATATTGCTACTAAAAGATTATAAGGAGACTGTTAAAAGGAAAATGAACTAATAAATGCATTTGTGTGTTAATTGTGTGTGTTGGGTTATTTGTATTTTTAGAGAGAGAGAGAGAGAGAGAGAGAGAGAGAGAGAGTATGTTGTGCAAGTTGCAATACCCTATTTCAAGTTGAAAAAGTATGGGTCAGATGAAAATTTGTCAGTACATTTTTGACCCCACATTTTTAATTTGACCCCCAGTTCTGACACCAAGGTTTTTTTTTTTTTTTACCATCAATTTTACACCCCTGGGGGATACACTGTATAGAGTGGTAAAAAAGCTCCAGATCAGTTGCAACATCATATCATGCATATGCATTGGTGTTTCTAAATAGAAATCGTCCAACATCTTGATGATATTAGCCTATTCCCAAAATAATTCATGAGATATATGCGCATTTCTCACATGAAAACTGCTACTGAATTCAAGGCAAAAACAGCTCAACTAATTTTGAAAATTTTGATTTATCATAGGTACTTAGCATATATGACCCTATTACTGAATCCTTTTAAATTGTTTTGAAATTGTTCTCAATTTGTTTTTATTAAGTTAAAAACAAAATTTGGTATTCACAAAAAATGTGGCTTATAAAAAGCTGGTGCATAATATTTAAAGAGTAGTTTTAACTCTCAGCATTTTCACAAATATAGCAGTTCCAGGTTAAAGTGAGCTCATCAAATGCTCAAAAGTGTTGGGGTTTTTGTTGCTATTGTTGTTGTTGTTATAGGGTTTAACGCCATTTTTCAGCACAAGACAGGCTATACATGGCGGCCAGTATTAGTGGTGGAGGAAGAACCCTGGAAAATCCCGGGAAGAACCACCGACCCACGAGAAGCTACTGGCAGGCTTTCTCACATACCCACATTAGCCGAGCCTGGACTCGAACTCACGCAGACAGAGGTGAGATGGCAGTGATCCGTAACGGTCAGCGCTTTAGACCACTTGGCCACTCGGGGCCCCGGGGTTTTTTTTTTTTATAACAACAAAGGAACTGTTATGATATTATTAATTTAAAAAATAAACATATTCATGAAAAAATGTTACTTATAAAATCCAAGGTTATAATAAATAAGGAGTAGTTACTCCTTATACAATTGCACAAGTTTCCCACTGACTTTTGTATCGATTTATATTTTTTTACAATGCCTATCTGATATTCATAGGTGAAAAATGCTCACATTTATTCTTTTTCTGAAAGAAAATTAAACAATTTTTAAAACATGAATCTTTCTTTGATAGTGAAATTTCAATTGTGATGCTTTGCTAGGAAATATGGACCAATACAACTGGAACAGTGAACTTCCCATAGACCTTGATCAATACAAAATGTAAATACAATTTTCATCAAGAGGTTATGTGTTGTTTCTCTATGAACATTACAATTTTACCTTGACCTTTCATATAAATTTACCATTAGAATTGCTACATTTTAATACACAGGATAATTGGATTCATCAAGCTGTTTGATTTCTATTGCATCTGTACAAATATATATTACCATATAAGTCTGTGGGACTTTTTGAAAACTGAACAAACATTTGTCAAATGAGCCAGATGGGTGTACTAAAACTCATTATTATGAAACCATCATGTATATCCTTAAAATCCCTTCAAACACCACAAGGCAATGGCAGAACATGAACTATTAAAAACAAGTTTACCATGCCAGGAATCATGAGGAGATGCATGTTGAAAATCTCTCACTCAGAACCTCCGTGTTTATCTGAAACAGTCATAGAGCCAGAAAAAAATGTGTTTCCTATTGCACTGGTTTCAAAATTAGGGTAGCTAGGTAGGTAGTTTTTTTTAAATTCTTTTTTTAAAACATTATATATTATATTGTAATGATTAGCATATATAATGTACTAAGCACTTCAAGTACTGGACTAAACCAGCTCAATTAGATGCACAAAACAATTTCCGAATTTTTTTTTAAATTTTATTTTTAATTTCATTTTTTTTAATTGGGGGGAGAGTGGTATGGTCAGCCGACCAGAAATACTCACATTTTCTTTTGCTTAATATTTACAATGCTAAAATACACTGGAAACAACTAAAACTAATACAACCGCTGCTATTATAGCCTGCCAAACATCCAATGTCATGGTTGGGATTTTTAATGTTCATAGCTGTGTTACAAATAACCAAAACTGGACCCAAATGAAATATCTCAGAGAAAAAAAATCCAGAAAAATGGCTCAGATTTACTTGCATTTGCTTAGTGATAGTGAATGAAAGTCCTGTGTGTGGTATACATTACTGAGAAAAGCATGCACTATGCAACTGTATAATGATTTAGTCCTGTGTGTGGTATACATTACTAAGAAAAACATGCACTATGCAACTGTTTAATGATTAATAGGCATGTGTGGTAGCCATTACAGACAAAAGCATGCACTATGCAACTGTTTAATGATTAATAAGCATGTGTGGTAGCCATTACAGAGAAAAGCATGCACTATGCAACAGTTTAATGATTAATAAGCATGTGTGGTAGACATTACAGAGAAAAGCATGCACTATGCAACAGTTTAATGATTAATAAGCATGTGTGGTAGACATTACAGAGAAAAGCATGCACTATGCAACTGTTTAATGATTAATAAGCATGTGTGGTAACCATTACAGAGAAAAGCATGCACTATGCAACTGTTTAATGATTAATAAGCATGTGTGGTAACCATTACAGAGAAAAGCATGCACTATGCAACAGTTTAATGATTAATAAGCATGTGTGGTAGACATTACAGAGAAAAGCATGCACTATGCAACAGTTTAATGATTAATAAGCATGTGTGGTAGACATTACAGAGAAAAGCATGCACAGTGCAACTGTTTAATGATTCAAAGGTATGCCTGGTAGACATTAGGTCTACTGAGAAAAGCATGCACTGTGCAACTGTTTAATGATTCAAAGGTATGAGTGTGGTATACATTACTGAGAAAAGCATGCAATATGCAACGGTTTCATGATTCATAGGCATGTGTGGTAGACATTACTGAGAAAAGCATGCACTGTGCAACTGTTTAGTGATTCAAAGTCCTGATTGTAGTATACTTTACTGAGAAAAAAGCATGCACTATGCAACTGTTAGGTTGCTGATTCGTATTTAATTGTAGCGTGTGAATGAAGACGAAATATTGACTACTAATTATTTAGAGACAGACATGGAGGGTGGGGCACCCACACTGAAAAATTATCCGTTTGAAATAAAGTCAGGCCAAGACACTGTCAAGCGTTCAAGAGTATACATCCACACTATACCATACGCAGTTTGCTGGGCTACTACACCACAACAACAGCTTATATTTATTTATTGCTAAATCTACGTCTTACATAGGACTAAGCCTTCACCTGACTCAACTTCGTAGCTTTCACATCAAAGACAAGACGCTGACACAACACTGTTTACTGCAAAATCTATCTCAACGTGAAGAGACCAAAATATGCAAAGGGCGATAATCGTCACGTACATAAATGTTCCAATTTAAGTTACATATATGATTCGAAATAACGTAATAGTATTTCGAAATAACGAAATAGCATATCGAAATAACGAAATATATTTCATCTCGTGGGTGAAAAACTTCCGTATTTTCATTCGTGGCTTTTTGGTCAAGATGCAAAACAATCCGAATAATGTACCTTGTTTAAAATTTTAAAGAAAAATTAATGGAGAAATAATTCGAAACGGGGTAGGGGTAGTGCTTTGGGAAGAGAAACTTTTGTTCTGATTTGCAGAAAGAAAAAAACCTGATTCTATCCATCATTTTAGTTGAAAAAATACTTTTGATAAAAGAAAACATAATATTCTGAAAAGAGAGAAAATCCCAGTAAACCCCACCACCCGCCCCAAAAATTAATTGGTCCATATCAAATTTGTTCTGTCTATGAAGCGAGTTGCGCTCAATTAAATGACCCAGAGGCGGAAGTTTGACACTGCATCTACAAGATCAACTAATTTTGTTTGTTTAGACCATCCATTTCAATCCAAACTTCAGCTGATTACAATTTACTAATTTAGGACCACATTGATTAAAACGCAGATAATTCCAGTTTCACACGTTCAATCAATTTGATGGAATTGGAAGTTTTATTTCATTTGTCGAGTTTTCAAATTTATATGTTGAATTGCAAAAAGGTGATTGAAAGTTCTAATTTTCATGTCGAGTTTTTAGATTTTATCGGTTGAATGACACAGTGATTGAAGTTTCAATGTTGTATACGTGATGATGAATCAAATCGTTTGCATAGGATATATCAAGGATTTCTGTTAAGTTGCCTGACTCTAATATAAATCTTTTCTCCAAGGCTTCCAACTTTTGCTCCCGACAAATACTTCCAGGGTTTTTCAAGGAGAACTGAGACTTAAGGAAAAGCTCAGTGGCGATTCTGGAGAATTTATTGTCGGTATCGATGAGCATGATAGATTCATCCAAAATTCAATTATGTTCCACCCTAATAAAGTTCCAGATCCAGAGGCATTCTTGATGAATGGAAAATTACATTAATTCTCACCAACAGAGCCCTACAAAAAAAACCAATTTAGCCCCATATTAAAGACGGTCGACGAAAAAACTGCGAGAGGAAAGATATTGTCATCAAGCCAGCAGACAAGCGATAATACGTTGTTATGAATAGATTTGACTACAGCGTTGACACGAAAAGGTAATTTTCGGACGAGATATTTTAAAAGAATCTGTATCATGGCTCAACAACTGAACACGCTTTAATTGTGTGCCAAATATTAAATTGACTTACACAATGCAGAACACTTGGAAAACGAAACACCTGCTTACCTCTTACGACCTGACCCTATATCATGGAGGTTGTATTTACTCCTTAAAATGCACAAAGACGGGAATTAGGGGAAGCCTAACATTTTTCCGGCAGCAACCATCCCACGGAAAATTGGTTGATAATCACCTTCAGCCCTTCATGTTTAATTTCCTTTATACATCCAAGATACTACAAACCTTCCAAATAACAGACTCTTTGTCACTATGGATGTATATTCATTTTACACCAACATTCCCAACGAGAATAGCCCCACACCTGCAAGGAAGCATGTTGCCACCCGAAGAACTTAACACAAATCTTTCATACTGCCAGTGCGTTCGTTCCAAACACATACGTTGTAATCCAGCTACCCTGAAAAAAAACTTAGAGAGCTCAATGGACACCTTAGAAGGAGAAAATACAGGAGATACACTGACTAGGGTGTTAACAAAACGAGACTCTTTGAGACCTGTTGAAATATAAAACCAATTGTGTCACTGGATCGCGCAATTCTGTTGTTTATCTGGTCCAAGCATGCGCGTGACCAGGTCGGTCCAACTGACATTGATGATTTTCAGTTGTCTATACTGATTTTTAAATACGATGACTTCAGTTCGTACGTAAAGATTAATCAGCTAGGCCGGATTATCTCTGGTTGCAAATTCCTGTGTGTCAATATGACCTCGAATGCTTGTTTGTTTGTTTAATCTCGATCGTCCATAGATATTCAGGGGCATGTTTTATTATTAACTCGACCTAATGTATACTGTTATGTGAGCACGGCGGGGTCATCAGACTTGCCAATTGCGACAAGCACTCTATCGCTTCCAATCCGCATGTGGGTGGACCCGTGCTTGTTTGTGTCGGCAACATCAAATAAAACATTTGCACGCTATTAGCGCGTTTGACATATTCGGGAAATTCACGCGCAGGTGCTAACCCGCATGGATCGAAATAATCATCACCTCGCGGCGTTCCCGAGTACGCGACCCATATTTTTTTACCAGGATCTTCACGTGAATCTAAATTAACGATTCCGGTTAATTTCACTCCTGGCTTCGTCAACAATAATTTATTGTGCATGATGACCTCGCGAAAGTGTGTAATTTTGCGGGTTTTTTATTTGTTAATTGGAATAAATCGAAGATAGACAGCAGAAATTTCATTGACTTTTGTCGATTGCGGTTCATCGAGGTATCCTTAATCCTGCGTCGTGACGAGGAGTCAGTCGAAGGCCCTGATCATTTTTGTCCTCGTGTGCCGACACTCTCGCCTTTTCTTTGCAACATCTTATGACCAACGTATCCAGTGGCATTAGCTAAACTGCTTTAGCGACCGCCAACACCACAGCGGAGATTAATACTGGAATTACCGATAAACTGGAAATATTCGACCGTGTTTTGCCATTTTGGCGACCTCAGCAGCGAGAGTGTTAATGTGACTCCGCGACTCCCTTGGGTACTGATATGTTTCAATTGGTTGGCCATCAGTGGTATTGTATGTGTCCCACCCGCGATTGTCACACGAGGTAGCCTGAAGATAATCTATGATTGTTTTCGCAGCGGCAATTAATTTCTGAAGTTGACTCTGGTGCAGTGCTACTGAAAACTTTGTGCATGGCATGTTTTATTGTCACATGCGTGCATTTCTTTAATCGCAGAGATCACAACGATCCAAAAATAACTTTTCTGACTTTTCAAGACTCTAAAACGTAAAGCAGTAAGATCACACATGAAAATCTACAATCAGGGTTAACTAGTGATCGACCTGCGGAAAATCTCAGGATAATATGGTTAATGGCATCATGCAGAGAGTCATAATCTACAGCTTGACGGACCTACACTGCGAGAATAATCACTGCTCTATCGTGCAAATCTGAGTATCTTCGTGTCCACGTCGGTGTTGTCGAGGCACGCTTCGATTGTTTCCATCAATGACATATCGCTTGCGACTGAAATTTGCTTTAACTCAGTTGTTTACAAA
>JAECUM010028956.1:0-59273 GCA_016617855.1 Megalonaias nervosa | reverse complement strand
TGTGTGTGTGTGTGTGTGTGTGTGCAAATGAAGTATAGAACACTCGGATTTTGCAATTAGGCGAATGAAGAACTGAACTATAAACACAGTGTAAAGAATGCTGTATTATTATTGTATTATTGAAAACGCATTGACACTGAACATACAGATCATGCATGACAGCAAAGAATATTTTATCTTTTAAAATTTATTATGATAATGTCATCCTTTAACATATGTTTTATTATTATATTATCGACTTTAAAATTTCTGTCAGCTATAAACATTTCAAATATTTCATGGCATATGTTATCATCAGGACGTTGTTTACTTCATTGGAAAATTCCCTGTGTTGTCATCACAACTTATTCTTATATAAAATCTGCATCGAGCATTCCTGTAAGGTATGTTTTACATTATATTTTCAGTTTTCTCCTCCATTTGATTGCTGCTACTCTCTTTCCAAGCTCTGTGAGGACATTTTATGACCACGTCAGTGCATGAAAAGAAGCAGACAGAGGTTGTCTGTTGCCACCCTTCGTCGCATGATGCAATGTTTCATCAACAACAGGTCCAGGGCTGCGTCATCTGAAGTACAGAGTTGTACCTTAAATAGAAATCGTCCCTCACAGCAGCATGTTCGCTGCCCGTTTTAGTAATTCTCTACCTTCACCTTCATATACAATTTCACCATTCCTGTCAATCAAACGGTTCAGGAAGATTAAGGTGAGAAGAAAATATAACCTTAACTACTTCGAGTGGAAAGTAGAAATGAATAATCGAATGTAAATTTCTCGGTCTCTTCGGAACAACTATTATCACCTATCAAAATCTTATATAAATCATAGATGATGGAAATAATCTGTGATACACATATGTTATTGCATTAACTTTGCCAGTGAAATAATTAACGTATGCATTATTTGATTTACTTGTGCTAAACTAATATAACTTTATTTAATCTTGCATGAATTTATTGACAATGTTTGATATATATTCTCTCTGATGTGATTTCACCGTTTACTTGTCACTTGACTGAAAAACAAGACCCAGTCAGTATATAGTGCTGATGTGATTCACCATTTACTGATGTATTGACTAGAAAAACAAAAAGCGATCAATATATATTGCTGATCCTATTTCGATATCCGTGTTGTTTTGCTTGTTGTTGTTTTGTTTTTATGGCTTGTTTGCTATTTGTTTGTTTTGGTTTTGTTTTCTTTGTGTGTTGAGTTTGCTGCTTTTCTGCTTGTGTTTCTTCATCTTGATTTTTCCTCATTCTGTTGTAAATTTATCAACAGCCTTTATCCTTGCAAATACATTCTTTGAAGTACCTGAGACTGAAAAAGAATTAGCTACATGATATGCATCATAAAAAGGGAAAGAACGACAATTTTGATAAATATATGATATTAATATTGACGAACTGAAATAACCAAGCCTATTCATTAGTATAAAATATTCTCTAACACCGAAGTTTTTTCTTTTCAAAAGAATCACTTCTTTAGAAATATATTTTCAGTTGAAATTGCAAGCTATGCAAAATGAAAACATTCTAACGACTTTTATTAGTGTTACTGTCAAGGTATTAGCGCTGCCGACGTCCTCTTTAGTCATGTTTAGCATAACAGGTCTCATTACGTAACGAATAACACATTGAATAGGATAACATTGCCTAGTGATTCAATGCAACTTCGAATTAACAAAGAGATGACAGAAAGCTGGTAGTAGATACGTGGGTTCGGAGTATTAGTCGATTCTCAACGCTGCAAAAGCTTTTGATTCTGATTAAACGTATCCGGATGAATATATAAACAATAAAGAGTGATCGACTATTTCCAGTTCCGAGAACTGTGAGCACAATCAGTGAGAAAGCACCAATACAAATTGCAATGATTTTGCCTTCTATTACTGGTATTAACTTATAATTGTTACGACTTTGCAGATACGATGGCACAATGTTGCAATGTCTAGTTTATATTTAATTACTTTGAACGGTACCTTGGCAGTACGAAAAATCTCATTAGTTTCTTTTTTTTATATAATGAACTTCAGACACTCTGACTATATTTCACTGGATGTGACTTGTAACACAAATAAGAAAAAAAAAGCATTTCGCATGTTTCTTTAACCTCCAGAACGTAAGAAGCAATTTGTGAGTCTTTGCATATATGATCTCTTTCATGTTTTGTTGAATAAATACAGTTTTTTGCTTTACATTGTATTAGCACCTAATATTAACATAAAACATCGCCGTTCATTTGTCACCGACGCTATTCTCCCAATTGTAACCATTACTTATTGCGTAATCTTTGCAAAAACCATGACAATCTCTATTTTCCCCGCTCAGCATCTTTCTTCGGTTTTGTTTACAGGTGAGCATATAGCATGTTAAAAATTACATATAGTTTTCATTTGTCCTTGTCTACCGCTTTTATGCAAAACGAATTAATTACTTACTCCCTGTCACAGCAGCGTTGCCGATCAAATTTAATGAAGTCTCAGGAGAAGTGGATAATCCAAGTATCGACATCAAGCTGTTCGGATTTTCTTGTGCGCCATGACTTGCACCGGGTGACAACATGTCCAAAACCGAATGGAACTGGGCGAAACTTCCGGTACAGCACAACAACAGAATGCATATGACAATTTTACACATTGTGTGCTGCACGTTCTTTGTATCAATCAATAAAAAAACAGAATAAATGTATTCTTGGTTTCTAAAGTAAACTAACCTATTCTTTCACTTTGTGCACGTGTGGCCTGGTTATGCTTATTTAGAACGCAATGCAGGAAGATTGCCTCCAGCTGAGACAATAACAGCGATTTTCACTTTTATATGCGACAAACTCAGTATAACCTGTCAAATAATCGTTCAACCAATCTAAAACATTTATTACACGGTGATATTTATGGACGGAAAGCATCTTTCTTTCATCTTGTAATACATGTATTGGGCCACCGCCAGCAACGCTGTCACCTGGAAAATAGGACATAATTTTACAGTCCAGAGCCAAATGGGATGCAGCCAAGCAGATGATTTGAATTGCTGCATTTTGCTTCTAAGCTTATGGCATACCTTATGAAACTGTACCGTTTAAATTAGTAAAGGAATTTTTTTCCAGGGAACAGGAATACCGTAGCTAAAGTCATCTGCAAAAATTATTATTTTGTCAATTGATTCGCAGTCTTATCATTGCTGGATCTAAGATATTTGGTTGCTGCATACGAAAGGAAGTGCGTTTTCCAAAGGTACATTGAGACAGCTGACCTGAATATCATGGGTGGGTATCGTACCAGCGACCATAGTTTTACTGGTCTGACGCTCTACTGACTGATATATCACCGCTTGTCAGATAACACATTCCGATGCTAGTAAACAGCAACAATATCATTTCATCTTGGCGCTCGTGAACCAACGTAAAAGTTAAAAACGTACGATGTACGTAAGCACTGAAGTTCTATATCAAAATATGTATATCTTATACTACGTGTTATTGCGCACCTAAACTCAAGGTATGTGCGAAGAAAATAGTCAAGAACAGTCACTTGGTGAACTTTAATTAGCTGCTCAGAGATCCGGTGATTTGAGAAAGGTTTCATCGATGACTGAAAATGTTTTATTCCCAGATCATTCACCTTCTCATTTCAGAAGGTTTCTAGGACCTCAGGTTTTACAAGGAAGACGAGTAACGTATTTTGAAGAGAAAAATAAGAAATTGGACACACGCTCACGTGCTATTTTAATTTTTCACATATTTATTTTAAATTAAGGTAACGTCAGAATTTAGTCACAACAAAATATAGTTTATCATTTGCATTTCTATATTCTAGAGGTTTTTTTTAATGAAACCAACAATGCATATTGGAAGTTACTAGTTTTGTTGAATGAAGTGGTCTAGAAAAGTATTAAAATAAAACAAGAATTCTAAGATTTGTCTAGGAATGTAACACTTGAAAATCATTGTCATAAGACTAAGTGAAGTTAGTCGTTTTTAATCGTTGTTTTTACAGCCATTATTTATCTTTCTGTCATAAAATATCCGATATTCATCCATTGGCATTAACTTGCATCCTTAATCCTTGTGATGGATACCTGTACTAATGACAAACGTGTGGAAAAAATCTAGCTACGTGTTGTAAATTTAAACTTCCGGTTATTAAGATCTTGCCAGTGTTATCCAAGCGGCAGATGAAATGACTTTTATGTCGGATTTCACTTTCAGTCATATACTTAGGCCTACCTTAACATCTTCTTGACAGATTTAAATGTTTTATATTGTTTACATTAATCAATGTCTGACAGTTCTTTTATCATTGTTTGTTACACAGTCACTAGTGTCCAAGAAACAAGAACGTGCACTTGCAGGATAGAATTACTTTACATAATTAATTATGAAAATAGCATTAATTTTCATTCTTTGTCGAGTGTTCATATTACATTAGTGTGTCAGTTCTTTATCTCTTTTTGTACGCCAGCCATGAGTTGTCCGTGCATCCATTTATACGTCCGTCTGCTTACTATTTCGTTTCCGCAAAATAACTCTGGTTCTGCCCCATCTATCGTTACTAAACTTTTTGAGTTGCTTGTATTGTGGGCAAGAAAGAACAACATGTCAATTTCGGGTTCAAAATGTTCAAATATCAAGGTCGAATAGACTAAAAGGAGGAAATCAGCTTCCACACTGTAATTTTACGTGAATACAGATACCGTCACCAAACTTGGAATATGGGTTTATTTTGAGATATGAAAGAAACCTATTTAACTTTGGTGTTGAAAGGTCAAATGGTTTCTGCAAAACAATAAGTTATGTGACCATGAATAAGCCTTTAGACTGGTTCGCATTCGATACAGGAAAGTAACCAATCAAACTTGAGATCTATAGGCCAAATGATAAAGTCATCGAGAGTGCACGAAGAAAAATGGTTTCAGTAAAATGACTTAAGTTGTGCATGATTTATAATGGCCATATTATGTGCTTGGAAGACAATAACGACACCTAATGATAACGGATTCAAAGGTGAAGTATCCAACCATTCAATGTGAATTTTACCTAAAGAGGAATACTATTTGCACATCGCGCGGATGAAGACACAAAACAGACTTAATACCATAACAATTATAGAAATATGGCTGGGTCGCACATCGCTACATCGATAAAAAGAAGTTCTAAAGTTTACAATAATTTTAGGGCGGCAAATTTTACAAATTTAGCTTGTACAAGTAACGCTTCAAAAGTGTGCATTTGGTCAAATTAATGACCATTTTCAAACAATAATATTCGAATCCTACTTTCTGTTGGTACTAGTTCGTACATATGGATTGTTTATGTCGCCTCTAGACATATTTTAAGATTTGTTCTGCAGGAGAGAGAGAGAGAGAGAGAGAGAGAGAGAGAGAGAGAGAGAGAGAGAGAGTGGCAACAACAATAACAATACGTTAAATTCTTATCTTAAATTCAGTAGTAAAATAATGCTTATACAGCTGTGTGAACATTTATTTGTCATGAATACCAATAAAATTTTAAAATTCCTAGTATGAATTAAGTTATAAGCATTTCTATGCAAAGAGTCACAGTTATGTCTGTTTCGCTCTAAGCCAAATTTATCTGCAGGCAAGGACATGCAATTTGTACTACAACGATACGAGACCGAAATCCATTGCTCATAATGTTAAAGAATCATTTCATTTGATTGAATTACGAACCATGACTTGTTGAGATCACCTTAATGACTTTGATCTATGGATGAAAAGATCAAAATAATAGTATAGTTATGAATAAAATATCATGATCCGACCACACGACTCACATCCCCATGGTAGGATGCTGCATCAGAAGCATCATACAGTACGGGTCTATGCCACCTGAAGCAGTTCTCGGGTTCATCATGCAATCCATGCCAGAAAGGGAAAGGAGTTGCTCACCTGAAAAGTATTGTTTAAATTGTCAATTAGAACTAAATCTCAAAAATGGATAATTCGGGGTTCAATAGAAATGAATACTAGTAGTGAATGGGGACGATATAACGATAATGGGACTTTAATGTTAAAATAGTGAGTTTGCCCTATGGCGACAAGGGGAATCTAACATGGGGAACTTAACATGGGTGGGATTGTATAGCGACAAGGGATTGGGACAGTATAGCGACAAGGGTTTGGGACTGTAATAGCAACAAGGGAAAATGGAACATAGTGACAAGGGATTGGAACATAGCGACAAGGGATTGGGACTGTATAGCGACAAGGGAAATTAAACAGAGTTTGTCTAGCAGCAAGGGAATGAGGCATACATACATACATACATACATACATACATACATACATACATACACACGTACGTACGTACGTACGTGCGTGCATGCATGCATACTAACATACATACATGCATACATACATACATACGTACGTACATATACAAACAGTTATACGATAGACAAAAATTTGTTTGGTTTTAGGCAATAGTGAATAGGCATCTTTTCCAGACATATGAGTGGTTCTGAAAAGGCCCTTGCCTTTGTTTTGTTTTTGTTT
Source organism: Megalonaias nervosa (assembly GCA_016617855.1). Classification (NCBI taxonomy): domain Eukaryota; kingdom Metazoa; phylum Mollusca; class Bivalvia; order Unionida; family Unionidae; genus Megalonaias; species Megalonaias nervosa. The sequence goes on along the minus strand of JAECUM010028956.1, from coordinate 52,762 downwards.
TCTTTTTTTTTTCTTTTTTTTTTGTTAACACCATTCAGTTAACATAGAGCATCGCACGGATCTTCTTATCTTGCTCAAACTTCGTCTGACATCTGGACCGTAGATTAAGACTCGCTTCAGACCGCGGTTATTCATGGTGGAAGAGCGGATCGAAACGGATTTACTTCTTTCACCAGTGCTAACACGCTTTACAAAGTTCAGTCACAGTGCGGAGTCTGTCTTCCAATCCGAAGAGAGCTGTCTGTGACGTCACGTTCCCTCGATAGGTGCGCTAGCGTCTGTGGGCAGTGAATCGATGTGACATTGTTAGAACATGAAATAAACTAGCAAGGCGATGAATTGGGGTGCACCAGCCGTGGAGAGGAGTGATGGCATAGCAGCGGCTGCTAAAACAACCACAGTCCTACTTACAGAATTTGATTTGATTTGAATTTTTTTTTAACGTAGCTTTAACAATTTTTCAGTCATATGGCTACGATGTCTGCAGTGTGGCAGTTTATAGTGATGTCTAGCACTGGGGCATCATGCCGCAGACATGTAGCATGATGTCCCACCCAGTCACATTATCCTGACACCAGGCCGACCAGTCCTAACACTAACCTCTTAATGCTGAGCGCCAAGCGAGGCAGCTGTTGGTACCATTTTTGTCAGTCTATGGTATGACTCGGCCGGGGATCGAACCCATGACCTCCCGCATCCGAGGCGGACGCTCTAACCACTATGCCACCGGAGCGGTTCCTATTTACAGAAGAGAACGACTTTAATTGTGATTTAGCGGATTTTCTGTCTTCACAAGAATTTGTTCCGGTACCAGTACCTTCGCCGCTTTCTCCTTCCTTAAAGTACTTCGAGGATTTTAAACAGAGGCAGAAATAAGAATTCGAGAAATTTTTGCAACAGCAGAAAGAAGCAGAACAATCCTTTCTCATTCAACAGCAACAGCGAGAAGAAGAAGAGGCAAGAAGAAAACGACAGGAAGAAGAAGAAGCAGAGAAGAAACAAGGTCTAAAAGAGAAGGAGGACAGTGAAAGTCAAACGGTCACATTACTCTTAGACATTTTTGCAGAGTTAAGGAGTCTGAAACAAATGTATCAGACATCTTTAATACGACCCAAGAGAAAAAGACCTTCCCGAACCAAACACTCCAATCCCGTTAACACTCCCACTACGCATCAGATACCATCACTAGTGATTTCTACCAAATCATCAACAGGAGCAGGTCAAGAAGTAGGCCTTGGCCGTGACAAAGATAAGACAGTTAAAGCTCATTACTTCCCGTTCCTGGGTTTGTTTTTAAATAAACCAAAAAAATAAAAAATAAAAAAAAAAAAATAAAACACCCAACGGTCCTTTTCAGGGCCACTCACCTCTCTCGAAAAGAGACTACTCAACGTTTGCCAAAATCAAATAAAATTCAAATCCCTTTTTCCCCCATGCTGTGCGTGTGTGAGTGCGTGAGTGTAGCTTCTCATGATTATAAAAATCAAAACCAAGCGACACTTACGTTTGTCTTTCTGGTATATTCTCGTAAAATTGGCAATCAAATTTAACAACACATCACTTTAAAAAGTTCATTAGCTTCTTCCTTTCGTTTCACTCTCTCGTTCTTTTTTAATATCTTTACTGTCACATGTTATTCCATCTCCTCCTCCTCTCCTTCCTTACTTTCTTCTCGTCTTCTTTTCTTCTCTTTCTGGACGGGTCTGGGTTCTTCCTTTTCTTCGGAGGGGGTGGTACCTCTTCTTCCTATTCTGAACCCTTCTTTCCCTCTTGCTCCTGTTGTTTCTTAGGGCAGTCTGAAGACCAATGTCCTTTCACTTGACAATGATAACAGGTATCTTGACCTTTGTCTCTTCTGGCGCCTATCTTGCTTTGACGTTGTGGAAACTCTGTGGCCCAATGTCCTTTCTTCTAAAAGATATAGCATGTGTCTCGAGTTTTATCTTTTAGGAGGAGGAGTAGTCCGTCGTCTTCTCTGAAGAAAACCTTCGTATGGCGAATCACAAAGCTCTGATCAGAAGTTCGATCTGTGTTGGCTCTACCATCTTTCTGGCCGGATTGAGAGTGAAATGAATACTCGGATGGAAGACACAAACCCTTTATAAAGGGAAGACACTGAATTTACATTGATATATAGGGGACCATGGCGTTTAAAATTCAGTCTTTTGACATTTTGCAATCAAGATGAAACTATCGCACGATTTCGTGAAGAAAGGAGAAGAACGTAACAACGGGCAGAAACGTGACCTATCGCCTCGCACAGTAGCTGAAATCTTGGCTCAAATCCATGCCAGCGATTTTGAAGATGACATGAGTGAGCCAGAATCCAGACCCAGAGAGTCCAGCCAAACCAAAGTCCACCACCAATATCCCCCGGAAAATATTACCACATTCGAGAGACGGATAAATGCTCCTCTAGAAAATTTAGAACTACGGCCTACACGTACACGGTGAAATGTAAAGATTTCAAGTCTGACGTACCGCTAGAGAAAACAGAGGGGTTCATCACTAATGTGTGGGATTCTTTGTTAACCACAATGAAACGACAATGTCGAGCCAACAAAGACGATCGCTTTTGAGACTTTCCATTTATCACGACAGTTTGAAGTCCCCTGATTGGATCGAGTTTAGCAGCCCAGCAGAATTGACACCTTCCAAAGTCATCGACAAGATTCAACACGTGCAGCTATCCAACGACCAGTTTCACATCACCGACGGAAAAGCTACACTGTACATGACCCACGTTTCTCTTTCCAAAGCGACCGGACAACGCAAAAAGGTGTTCTTGGTGGACTGCCTTCTCAGCATCAAGCGTAACCTCGGCCAAATTAACAACACTCAAGACAAGATATGTTTAGCGCGTGCCATCTTGTTCGTACCTACGTATGCCGATAAGAACGACACGGCAGAATGGAGAAGAGCCTGGAAAACAATTCAACGATCGGACCGACCCAAACAACGAAATGAAGCAGAACTCCTGTTACAGCAAGCTGACCTATCCAAAGACACCACCTGCAGCATTCCTGAAATGCAACAATTGCAAGATTTCTTGGCTCCATTATACACGTTAAAAGTGAACCCTCAAGAAGTGCGTGTACCTCTGTTGTTTCGAGGCAAATATTTCAAAGACGGAAAATACATTCACGTCTATCATCACGATGAACATTTCGATGCCATTACCAGTATCACCGGATTCCTGGGATACGGTTATTATTGTCAGAAATGTGACTATGGGTATAACAATCGAGAGCAACACAAGCATTGTGGATCGAAATGTGAGGGATGTTTGGCCTCTAATCCCTGTCTTTGACGAAGGACAAAAACGAGTGCATTGCCCAGCTTGTCAGCGAACTTTTGTCAGCCCTACCTGTTACCAACAACATCTGAAGACGCAAGGTTCACAGAGGAAAAGTGCTTGTGAACTCTTGAGATTGTGCCCTACGTGTGGACAAGGCATACGTACCAATACTACCAAGGCTCACGTATGTTCAGGAAAGAAACGATGTCACATTTGTCACCAAATCGTGGACTTGGAACACGAATACTACTTTAAAAAATACCAACAGCAACAGTAGGAGAATGAAGATGACCAGAAGAAAAGGAATTTCATCTTTTTCGATTTCGAATGCATGCAAGATTCCGGCATTCACATTCCTAATTTTTGCGTGGCTCATCAAGCGTACGATAAGTGCATCCAAGAACCGATCTTTTGTCGTTGCCCTCACTGTAGCAAGATTCCTGGAGGACATGAAAAAATCTTTCGAGGACCTAACACGCTAACCGATTTCGCTCGATGGATCTTAAGCCCTATCGACGAGACGTTGAGCCAAGAGCACATCCAACGTTACGGAGATTGTCATCGCTATGCCACGGTGATGGCTCACAATTTCTCTGGATATGATGGACAGTTTCTTCTCAAATACTATACGGAACAAAGTACCGAACATCCTAAAGTTACCTTGAACGGAACCAAACTCACTTCCATGCAAGTGGGACAAGTGCAGTTTAAAGGTTCGATGAGTTACTTGGCCATGCCCTTAAGCTGAATGCCTAAAATATTTGTAATGACAGAAATCGCCAAAGGCTATTTTTCGCACTTTTTTAATACCGAAGCCAATCAACATACCTTTCTGCCACATTTGCCTGATGATCACTACTACGACCCCGACAACATGAGCACCACACAACGAGAAGCTTTTTACGCTTGGTACCAAACTCACGTCTCGGACCCCTTCGACTTTAAGGAAGAAATGTTAAAGTATTGTCGATCGGACGTGGACATTTTACGGCGATGCTGTGGAAAATTTCGAGAACTGTTTATGGAGCACGGAGGGATCGATCCTTTGATAAAAGCCTGCACAATTGCCAAAGCGTGTTCCTTAGTGTACCGAAAACAATTCATGGCCTAGAAGACCCTGGCTGTCATACGCCCTCAAACGACAAACTTTGTCAAACGTAAATACTCGGTCAAAGCCCTACGTTTGTTACATTACTTGTGTGACACGAAAGACAAATCGATTCAACACGCAAGAAAATGAGTAGGTAAAATGACGATCGGAACATATTCCGTGGATGGTTGGGACTTAGAAAACCCTAAGATCGTGTACGAGTTTAACGGTTGCTTATTTCACGGATGTCCGATCTGTTACCTTCAACGGTACACCTAAAATCAGTTTTTACAACGTGCCATGGAAGATTTATACGAAGCCACTTGTCAGCGACGCCTGAAGTTAGAACAGCAAGGATACCAAGTCGTGAAAATGTGAGAACACGAGTACGATCACCGTTTGAAAACCGATCCCGAATTTAAACGCATCGTGGAAAGTTACAAGTTGGCGGACCCTCTGAACCCGCGGGACAGTTTGTATTGAGGACGGACGAATGCCATCTGTTTGCTGTACCACGCTGACGAGGAGGAAGGAGAAGAAATCAAATACTTGGACGTGTGTTCGCTGTATCCTTACGTGTGCAAATATTGTCACTTTCTCGCCGGGCACCCACAATTGCTGACGGAACACATTGATGTGGAAAATATTCAACAATACGAAGGATTGATTAAATGTAAAGTCTTGCCTCCCACGAACTTGTACCATCCCGTTTTACCTCACCATTGCCAAGGAAAACTGATGTTTCCCTTGTGCTGTACTTGTGCCGAAACGTGCAACCAAGACCAACCTTGTCAGCAAGGAGGAACGCGCCTTGACAGGAACGTGGGTCAGCGTGGAATTGTTTAAAGCTCTGGACCTGGGATACCAATTGTTAGAAGTGTGCGAAATTTATCACTTTCCCAAGACCGAACAGTACCATAAGGGTAACGAGACTCAGAATGTCATTTTCGCAGACTGCGTGGATGCCTTTTTGAAAATGAAACAAGAAGCCAGCGGCTATCCTTCCTGGTGCCACACCTCCGAAGACCAAAAGAAATTCAAAGAGAAATACTCTGAGCAGGAAGGCATCACTTTAGATTTCATTAAGAAAAACGAAGGAAATCGAAAGTAATGTTAAATTGTTTGTGGGGGAAAATGGCACAACGTCCGTGTTTACCGAGGACGGAGTATTTGACAGAACCTTCTCGCTACTTCCAGATGATTCACGACAAAACCAAATACATGAAACACGAGGACGTCCTTCATGAAGACTTGATCCTGGTCAATTACGAAGAAAAACTGGAGTTTGTACAGGCAGACGAATTTGGAAATGGCATCATTGCAGCCTACGTGACAGCCCATACTCTCTTAAAATTTTTGAAGTCTTACACCAGTTAGGAGATCGTGTGCTGTATTTTGATACGGACAGTTGCATCTACTTTGATCGCCTTGGTCACTGTCACCCTGAGATCGAAGGAGCCAGTTTAGGAGCCTGGACGGACGAGCACACTGACGACAAGATTCTAAATGGACTCTTACTGGTTTTTATCCTCAACGTCACACTACTGTGCAGCTACCACCCTACGGATGTCACCCATGCCTGAACAAACTATTTAATGTATTACCAACTCTTCAACGAAATGAGCTTGTGAAAGAAGAATATGCGTTGCATGTGCTCATGCCTAGATACTGAGACTTTGAAAGTCGATTCCAAACGTTCAAAAGGAAAGTGGCCCAAATATCTGGGAGGACCTACCCCCGAAGAACTAGCCAGAGTCTTAACAAACAAAACAGCCCTTTACAGGGCTACCCAGTTCTCAAGAAAACTAATACTAATAGATACTAATCTATTACTAAAAATTCGTCTGTATTTGTGTGTTGGTCTGTGAGTGGGTTTGTAAATGATTGGATAGAAGAATGTCTATAAACACATCGTTTCCCTGACTTTGTAATATAATGTGTGTGTGTTTGTGTGTGTGTGTGTGTGTGTGTGTGTGTGTGTGTGTGTGTGTGTGTGTGTGTTTTAGGGTTATATGTCTGGATGGTAATAAAGTGTGTTTGTAGGAAAAAGTGGAAGTGAGTGTTTCTTTTAGGTATGCGCGTTCCATGTTTTTGATTGTGGTGTGGGTATTGTTAGTTTTTGTGTAAGGGGGTATTTTCCTTCACGTCCGTGCTTCAGGTATATAAATCGGAGCGTTGGCCAGTCTGGCTACCCATCGTTGACTAGTCAACACATTCAAAAAATGAATAGAGCACAAAAGATAATGGAATTCCAGATGCACCTGGAAAATTCTCGTCGCCTCCTAGACGAACTAGCCATGGATGATATTGCTGAAGAAGACGTTGCCTTAGAGAAGGAGAAGGAAAAGGGCATAATCCTTCTGATGCGGCCCATTTGCCATGTGAAGCCTGTGGTTAGGACACCATTACAGAAACCACCGCAAGCGTTCACAGTGCCTCGTATCGAAGATTGGGACGTGGAGCTGGAGCTACAACTCCAAGAGTGGGAACCCCGCCGACCACAACAGCAGTATGAGCACGTATGGGCAAGGGATGCATTCTTCACAATCCCTCAAACCGATGATTGGAAGAGTAAAGCGAATCAACCCTCTTCATCACTCCCTATCTTCACCATTTCGTGGGAGAACAATTGGAGCCCTAGATGTGGGTGTGTGATGCTCGGCCTGAGAGGTGCAATCATTAAGAAGGAGTATTTGTAGTTTTGTAAACAAAACAGCCCTTCTCAGGCTAACGAGATCTCTAGAAAAGAGAGACTGATCAAGTTATCAATAATATTAGTGTTTATTGGTAATGTGTGTATGTGTGAGTGTATTTTTCTTTCCTTTAAAAAAAAATGTCTCCACGCTAATGAGTGTTTGTTTTGTGTGAATGTGGAGTAATGAAAGCATAAACACTAACTCTTTTGCTGATTTATTAGTGTGTGTATGTCTTTTTTTCCCCTAAAAAGCCATTGTGTCTACTCTCATGTGTGTTTGTTTTGTGTGAAAGTGAAGTAGTGTGACAATAAACACTGACTCACTTGCCTGGTGTGATTGTAGGTGATGGTGTGTTTTGCAAATAAAAAGATGCCTTCTCCATTATGTTTGCATGGAGCATTTTGGATTTTGTTGGTATTAGTGTGTTGGTTTGTAAAACATTTATTTTAGGTTATCACTCTAATCTCTGTGGATTGTTTGGTATCTGATTTGGGTAGTTTTTGAGAGGGATGTTTTCTTTCACGTCCGTGTTTGAGGTATATAAAGTTTAGCATTCGTCATTGGCACCATTAAACATTGAATAACAAAGATGGCGAGCAACAATCTAGAGAAAATGCAGAAGTTGCAAGAAGAAGTGGATGATCTGGGGTTGGTGGAGGAAATGATAGTCAGGATGCAGCATGGTTGTTATAGCTCCAACCGATTGAATATGGAAATTAATAATTTAAGGAGAGGGAAGGACATTTTAAAGGACCTTATCAAAAAGGAAAAGGAGGAGAAGGAGTACTATGCAGAAAAGGAAGAAATCAAAGCCTACAATGCGAAGGTGCTTAAAGAAGAAGAAAATGAGAAGAAGAAAAAAGAGGAGGAGGAGGAGGAGGAGGAGGATAAGGAGAAGAAGGTGCATGGAAGAAAGAAGAGGAAAATTGTGTTGGAAAAAATGAAAAACTTGTGGAGTAGAAGAAGGAATGACAACCATTAGACGAAAACCAAAGGCCCTTTTCAAGACCACTCATATGTCTGGAAAAGAAGCATATTCTCTCTTTGCCAAAAACAAAAATATTTATATGTATGTATGTATTTATGTATGTATGTATGTATGTATGTATGTATGTCCCATTCCCTTGTCGCTAGAAAAATCCTATGTTCAATTTCTCTTGTCTCTATACAGTCCCAATCCCTTGTCGCTGTGTTCCATTTTCCCATGTTGCTATTACAGTCCCAAACCCTTGTCGCTATACTGTTCCAATCCCTTGTCGCTATACAACCCCACCCATGTTAAATTCCCCTTGTCGCCGCAGGGCAAACTCACTATTTTAACATTAAAGTCCCATTATCGCTATATCGTCCCCATTCACTTCTAATACTGATGCTTGAAAGCGTTTAGAATCTGTCCTTCTGCACAGATAAATATTAGTGCTTATATTGCACATTTATCTGTGTCACCAAGCCATTTTAACCGCGACTAGGAACTCCGTGCATAGCGTTATTATGCTACATACATGGAAGGGTTTTAACTTCCAACCATGGTACAATAATGTATCTTTGTTTTAGCAACACATGCTCTAACACAGAATCCTTATCAATGTCAAATCCAGCTTTATTGTGCGTTTTATGCATATGATTTTGCAAAATATACTTACTCAAAGGAGTTTTTCTGATGGTTTACTGGACATTATTGAAATCTTTAGAACTCGCATAAAGATGCAAGAGCTTGAATCTCAAATAGCATTGTCCACAATTAACAAGGCACCGCCCTGCTAACGTCTGGATAGTGAATATTGATTCTAAATATGAAACCAAAAGTATGGAGATAAAACCTTGACCTAATTCGGGAATCATTTATTAACAGAAATTGTTCATCTTAATGCTTGTTGTAGCTAGAACGCTAAATATTTGCGACTGATCAGTTGGAAAAGGTAGAGGTCGTATGTAATAAAAACATTTTCGTGCAAAAATTTAACTTTCTGCAAAAAAAGCAATATTTCAGCCATCCGTGCATTTTCTGTTGCCTTCTAACAAAAAAACCAATACAAGCCGAAGGTCAATGGCCACGCGATGTACAATAGCAAAAGCAATTTGCTGCCGTGGAAGCCAGACATTACACGCACCTTTAATCAAACATAAGTAACAATATTGTTTGTTTTAAGGATTAATCTTTTCACAAGAGGGAAACTGATTCCCCAAATTATCATAAATGATCATTTTTACTCATTTAAAATTCAGTACATGCCTTTTGTGCTCATGTAATATGCTTTTGGAGCAAGTCTACTTTTGATTGCATTGGTTTTGAATATTCAGATGAACTTTCAATGTGCAATTGGCATAAAAATTCTTTCTTTCAGTAAATCCTTTAAATTAGCTTCTTTACCGTATACAAAACTTCAACCCTTGAATTCTTTTGCAATTTTATGTCACTATCTTCCACGGGAGAAAGATTAAATTTTCTGTGGACTTTGTTTATGCCTCAAGGACTTACGTTACAATAGGATGCAGATGGCGGATGAAGCAACTTTTTGATGCTGGCGTTCTTGATCCATTGTATTGCCATTGTGGGCAATTAGTAGCATCAACATAGCCGACGTTGGGTGCAAAAGGAGAACACAGAATGATCGCGGATGTACAAGTATTAAGCATAGATACGGATCATGAGGTCTAATCAAGAGAGAGAGAGAGACCATTTTCACTGGTACATATCACAAATAACAATCAATCATTTTGCTTAAATAAATAATCGATTATGAAAAAAGGAACAAAATTAATATAGTATGAGAAACAAATCACAAGAGAACTAAGAATAAAAGTACTTACTTCCATTTTGTAAAAGAGCCAAGTTTCTAAGAGGGTTCGCTCCTCCAGTCGACCCACTTAAACCAGCTCCGATATTCATTCTACCAAGCAAGCCCATAGGATCCATTCCAGTACCTCCAACCATACCAAGTAAGCCCATCAGTTCTGTCCCCGTACCTCCTCCCGTTTCGCCCAACATCGACGCTACAAGTAACATGGTCATTTGATCCATTCTGTTGGTGGAATTAGGTGTATCAGTTCTACCACTTAAACCCGTTGGCATCCCTGTCCTTTGGATGATGCCATTTTGAGGTGATCTGCTTTGTTGTCTGCTCCAGTGAGTATTTGGGCGTCGTTCTCTAGCGTGAATGAAATTCATTTCTCCAGAAGAAATGGCACCCATTCCCATCCTATTTGTTGGTGGTGGTGTTGTCGTTGCTGACAGCACCACGTTGATGACAGCAAAGATACATAGATGATGCCACATTGGTAATATGCAGATTTGAACAAAGTGTGCAAGGTTGCGCATACAGCCAGTGACTTTCCGAACAAAGGATGTTGAGTCCTTAAGGATATTTATATACCTTTTGCCGACTGTCTCTTTTACAACGCCACATATCCATTTTGAACTAATTTTAAACGCAATAGGCTCCAAACCAAGCATGCGTCATCTGGGATAGACTGACAGAGAATACTGCATAATATTTAAAAACCTATACATCAATTATAAACACGGCATGCCTTTTATGGATTTCTTATGATTAGCATAATTGTTAAATTAGACATGGAGCAGATTGGCAAACACAGCACAAGCTGAAGCCATACATGTTCATCTAGGGAAAGTTAAAATAACGAAGCCACATATGTTCATCTAGGGGAAGTTAAAATAACGAAGCCATATATGTTCATCTAGGGGAAGTTAAAATAACGAAGCCATACATGTTCATCTAGGGGAAGTTAAAACAACGAAGCCATATATGTTCATCTAGGGGAAGTTAAAATAATGAAGCCATATATGTTCATCCAGGCCTAATTAAAATAAATAGAAATCCACTTATTCCGCGAAGTGTAAATATTTTGTAATCTATTCAGTTTATCAAAACAACGGTTGATACAATAAAAGTATGTTTCGAATCGATGAGTATTAATTTTATGATATATGCAATGTAACTTTACTGCAAGAATTATGTTATTTCTAAAACGTTTACTATGTACAGTACTGATAAGAGTCCACTAGTGAACTGTTGGTCAAATGACTGCTATCATAGTTGTGCCAGTACTGTCAGGAATTTATTGAAATGTTTTACAATCTTGTTTCTCTGTGTAGTCAAATTTATATCAAGTCACATCGAACTCCCTTTGAAGTTTCGTCCGTCTTATCCTCATAGTTTCAATGGCGCGGACACGATTAGTGGGTACTAGGAAAAATTATCCAGTAGGCCCCCATGAATTACAAACTGTGACGGCGGATGGCCCCCTGTCCTTTGTCACCCTCCACCCCCCATCCCCCGGAATTTTCTCATATTTGTCCTACCCTGACCGTGGCGCTACATAGTTTATGCATACAGTATTTTACTATTTAGGGTTAGCATAATGTGTAATTTTATTCAATGTGAAATCAGTCGACACACCTATTTCCTTTTCTAGAGAATGCAAGAACTTCGATCTAAAGTTTTTCATGACTTATATAATAAATGTAATTGTAATTGCTGGAATAGTTTCTTTGTTTAATATTATAAAAGCAATTATAAATGCTAGCATAGTGTTTGTGTTTCATAATTTCCTCTTGTCCAGGATCATTGTAGTCACTCGGGAGCTCCGAAATCATGTCACTGTTGAATTTTTAAACATAATCACTAACCCTAAACATTCCAATTCGCAGCTCGCATACAAATTGCGGTTGTTTCTCGATAGCTTAATCCTGATGGCTATGATGCTGTTTTCACGGCCGTTAACTTTGGTTATTACATTTTTAATGACAGCTGTAATTATAGAATCACAAACCTCCAAAATGATAGTATTGACATACCCATCACTTATACAAAAAGTCGCATTCTCTCGCGATAACGGTAACATGAGATAATTGGCCTTCAATTTTTAACAAATATTTTGAATTAAACTTCCAAACATTTACACCACTCAAAATATAGTGGATACGGTATATGGAGGGCCGTCACTTCGACGTCTAGCAGACGAGTTGGCCTATTCATAAGCTGGAGTTATTGCTCTTCACTCACGATAAAAACAAACCGACATAATGGTCAACATTGCAGATACCAATGTAAGCAGTCTGTGCTCAATCAACCCCATGGTTAACAAAGCAAAGTGCAAAGCACAGACTCTTCTCATTTCTGGCACACTTACAGGCGATTTCCACGATTATTTTTCCCAACCGCATATCTGGTCTACTTATAACTGCGTGGTGAAACCAACAGAAATCTACTTCAGTCATTTAAACACACTAGTAGACCTTATTTTTAATATTGCCAAGGCAATCAGAATAATACGTATCCATTTTAGTCCAAAACCTACACACGTCGAACTAGACCACGTTGGGGATTTTGGAAAGCAGTCAATAGGTTTCAGTCATTATTAAATACAAGGAAATAATTCTTCATTTCAGTTGATGAATGGGGAAGGTGAGATGCAGTTTTACAAGTTCACAATATTTTTCGTGTTTTCCTGTGATGTAGATAATGAAGAAATTTAATAAATAAATATATATTGAAATCTCAAAAAGCAGGTTGAAATGCACATTCTTTCTTCTGATAAAGTATTTTCTACATTTATTCGCTTTCAAATTGACAATGGAAACTTTGAGTTGCGTCAGTATAAATTTGGAATCGAACAGATGCATAATTTTTGCGAATTTAAAGGAGTAAGTAGCTATACATATATAATAAAGGAAACTGACCTCTAGTTGCATACCGTGAGAGTTAAGTTAAGTGACTTGCTTGCAATTGTAACATAATATCGACGTTTTATTTTTCAATTGCGCTTTGTTCTATTCAATAAGGTCAAGGATTGCTGTAATAAACAACCGTTACACATAAATAGCTTAAACGTTGTTCCCATTCCCCTTCGTAATGAAAATATACCCTGACACAAACTGAACCAGAAAGCTGCCCCTATCATAACAAACATATTCCATAGAACGCCTTAGATGCATTAGGGGAGTGTGTATGCAATCTAATGTTTGTGCATTTATGATTTATTTTACTGGAATCTGCAACACTGTACAGATATTAAAAGATACTCAAATTAAGAAACTGGAATAAACTAAATGTGGTCTGTTGAGGATACCAAACACAAAACTGAAGATAAAAATTCAATGAAATTCCTATTGATTTGGATGTTATTTCAGTCCTTTCATTAGAATAAAACGGTATAGCTTGAGACAATCCGTTAATCCTCCAACTCATACCTGCCGTGCTGTGAATTAATAACTTCCATGCCAAGTGAATCAAGGGCTATAAGTAAAAAATATGGTCAGAAGGTGCTCATTATTGAACTTTTCTGGGCCCTTTTTTAGACAAAGCTTGACAGTCAATATGGTTGAAGCCTAAAGACAAATGTGGTTGCCAGAGTGTTCATGAGGTTGTGCATTAACATTAGCCCTGCTACACTGATCGAGAGGAACAATTCTAATAGCATTTTGATTGTCAGATTTGTCTGATTTCTTGTGATGTTAATTAACATCTTTTGATACATGTGGAAGCTGTAGTGTTCACAATGTTGTGCATTAGCAATGTCATAACTATGATTAGCAAGGGACATAACTCAAACAAATATAAGCATAATGAACTCGCCATCGAACACGACCGAGCTCTTGTTTATATGAAGCTCCAAGGCGAATTTCACGGAAATATAATAATACAGATGGAAAATGTTCACAAGTATGTTCTTTGGCAACGTTTATGCAAAGGTCATCAAAGGTATTAACCTTACGAAAATATGCGTAGACTGCCCTCGTTATCGAAATCATCTGAGATGATAATGAGATGAAACTTCACAGCAAATAAAGGTTTTCATTTAACTACAAATTTTGATGTTGGAGATTCTACGAGGCGGACAGAAAGAAGCACAGACGGTCAACAGAAGACCATTTCTATAACCCATCGACCGTACCGCTGGATATCAAAGGTCACTAGCAATACATGGTTTTTGTATCGTTATATATTTCTAATTGTCATATGTGCGTTTACACATTGATATGCACATACACAAATACATGTTTTCTGTAATAATCGTAAGATTAAACAAATTTCAAAACAAATCATAAGAAGGTAACAATTTCTGCAAAATTTCTTCAAACAAAGCCAACATGGAAATTCAGTATGTTCGATATCTTAGACAATCACACTAAATTAAGATTCAACAAAACAAATACAATTTACGACAATGAAGTGAGAAGAATGTCTGTCCTGTGTTGTTTTATTTGTATTGTAATTCTTGAATAGGTCACATGCCTCTATTTGGATACATCATTAGTAATCTGATGCAGAAAGGATCCACGCCTCCGTTTACATGTGTCCAGTCTTGAGTGCATCCAGCACCAGCTTTACTGAGAAGAGCCCCATCTACAATGAAGAAACAGAAATAAATAGATCCTTAGAAGTCTTAATAAAACTTTAAATACATGGTACTTCAGTTGAGTTCTAAGTGTATCCTTATTGTAGCACGTGTTTGTAACAGGTATGACAAATAGCACATGTAATTAATCTCTGGGAAGGCAAATTTGAACGACACTTCGATATATTTCTGACAGCAATACATCTGACAAAGCTTAAATGGTATGTTTCATTTTTGGAGGTGATTGGGTATGGGACTGAGGGTTCGTGGCTTCTTATATTTACGTAGCTAGGGTTGAATACGTTATTGTGTACAATCTTAGTATGAGATAAATTGTAGAGATTTATGTATATGACAAAATGCATCTACTATCATGGAAAAGAGTCAGCATTCAACTTTGCTTCTCTATACCTTGCCCTCGTTATTTTTTATTAGTATAAGTTAGGTGACATATTTATTCTGGAACATTATGAATAACAGAATACAATGTAATGAATATGTCATATACAGTGGGCTGCATATTCTTAATTACAATGGTGTTTATTGATTTTCTGAATATCGCACTCATAGTTCTGTTCATGAATTTTCCATCCATGATGATTTGTCGTAAACACGAATAAAGCCCCAAATTCATTAAATGAAGCTTCTTTTAAGTCAGACACCATCTGTTATACAAAAGTTTTGTATACATTCAAACGTTTATGTCATTCGCGCGCGCGTGTGTGTGTGTGTGTGCGTGTGCGTGTGTGTGTGTGTGTGTGTGTTCTTGTTTTGGTTGTGTTATGACCAACAGGCACTTCTTGTTTGATACAATTCCAGCAGGCATTTCTTGTTTGATACAATTTAAATATACCATGTTTTTATTATCAATAATTTAGCCACTTAATTCAGCAATATTTTATCCACATTTGCTAACCATTAATAAAGTTACTGTAAGTGAATTACTTCCTGGAGTCCGTCCTATAACAGAGCTAATGTATAAAACATTCATTTAGTGCACAGGTACGTAATGATATGCTGTGTCGAATTTTGTATCTTACGTTGGATCGAGAGAGTTAACTTAAGGCCGAGGATTTCATGTTGAATTCTAAGGGTTTATTATTTCAGATTATCTTTTCTAGGTACGTAAAGTTATGTTTGAACTCGGCCAACTGGTTTCAAGGTTAAAAGTTGCAATCATGAATTTGAAATACGGATAGAATGAAAATGCAAATTTTCTATATTATGTACGCGACGGTCTTTGATTCTGACCCATCCCAACGGGGAAATAAGGTAAATATAATGTGGCTGTAGCGATCTATAAATGGGGTGGGTGGGAAATAAAAGTAATATCAATCATGGGACAACATCATTGAATACAAAATTTATAGTGGACACAGTTTGCAACTAAACGAAAATTTTTCATTTAAATTTCCTTGAATAAATTTTTTCTCCAACATTTATTAGGTTCCAATGTGTTACTAGGTATGTACAATAAAGATCGGAGTTCATGAACACAAGATATCATCAAATCCATAAATCTAGAGAAAACGTGATTACCCCAGTTATACATGAATATGGATAATTTGTTCCTTTCTAATATTACCAATAATTGAACTAGAAGCCATACCTTGGCTATTAAGCGTAGCTTGGGTCCTGATGGTTTTGTCAACATTGGATCGACGGCCTCCACCGCCCATGCCTAGGATCATGCCAATATCCATTCCGCCATTTCCGCCAGGAATAACACCGACCATACCTCCATTTCCACCCTGCCAGCCCATTCCAGAATTGATTCCTCTTCCATTTATGCCTGACATTACGGCATTCATAGGACCCATTCCTCCGCTCGGCCATTCCATGCCTGAGTTCATACCGCCTATTCCTCCACTTCCACGGCCCATTCCACCATTTGTTCGGCCCCAATTTCTGGTCCCTCCGCCCAAATGTGCACCTCTTCCACCCCAGCTTCTGTCCATTGGGCCACCACCTCGGGTCAATCCACCCAGGCCTATTACGGGATTCATGCCGCCCATTCGTTCAGTCATTGCAGAATTTATTCCAGTCGGGATGGATACGTTGTATATTCCCATTATGGCGTGAAAAGCTTCAAAATCCGACATTCCACGACCGTGACCTCGACCGTTCATTCCATTCCAGCTGCCTCCCGTCTGTCCACTCATGAATTGCATGTTAGGTACCATCATTCCTTCTGTCGAAGTTGGCACAGATGGTGTCGTCATTGCCATTGCAATGCGAGCGATTGAAAACAAATAGAGAATTAAACACGTACTCATTACTTTCGAGAGTTTTGAACAAATCAATTTCGAAGCAGACACGGTTTGTATGTTGGGAATGGTGAAGACTCACTGATTGTTCTTTTTACACCCAACTAATTTAGCATGGCACGTCACAATAATTAATTTGTGAAGAGGCAGCAAATATTAATTACACGTTACATAATGGACACAAAAATTAGCATAGCTAATAGGTGTAGATTTTTCTTACTAAGACAGTAGAATGCAAACACAGAAAACGGAACTAATTTTATTGACTTCATCAATTCTGTTAATCGTGATAAAAAGAAAATGCTTCTCATATTTGGGAAATGCCAGATCAAAGAATTTAACTTTTCAAGTGTAAATTACGTTGAAAATCTTCGAATCTGAGTCCTCTCAGAATAATTGCTAAGTCCTACGACTTCGGCTTTGATATTTCATATGCTGAAATATCTCTTTGTCATTACACAATAAGTGAATAGATTCTGGTTTTAATCGTCTTGTGAATCCAACTGTAGATTTTGGACCTCACATTCTTGGATCTTGTTTTAACAAAAAATCTCCGCTCATTGCTGTTTTTATCCAGTTTTGCCGAATCCAAATACGTTTTGCTGTCTACGTAGTATGCATATCATTCGCCTATATACAGTGCGAAAATGGGGCTAAAGCAGACTCATTTATTTCCCAGTTACAACTGTTCTAAAGAAATCTTAGGTTTTGAAGTTAATATTATTTGCATAGCTTGTAAATGAACCTAAAATTACATAAAATTATTAAATAAAATTATATATACATTATATATAATCAAATTTGTTATAAAGGCTCAATGAACATTTAATGGTACGTAGTGTTTCGATTTACAGCGGGAAGAAATCAAGTTAAGTTTTAGCTAATAGCACCTGGGATAATGTCAATACGTATTATGTACGATTACGACTATAGACCCGATTCTGGACACCAAGAAACTGCCTGTCTGTTATTAACCATTACGCAACGACCCGTTCGCTGGCAATTCAAAGGAAATTCTACTACCAGGTAGGGAATCCTCTGTTTTGCAATCAGTATATGATGTCATGACCGGCTTGTAAGCAATCTAGGGCGTTGGTAAAACCAGGGCAGTTTTCAAAGAGACCAGACCGTATCCAGTCGGAACCGAGAGATTCAAATCTAGGGAGGAGTCTCGATACGCAGTTTGTTCGGATTAAGTCTATTTTCCAGCTGTGGATCATAGAGAAGTTGGGAGGCATTAGTCTGTGCTCCGAGTTGCCGAAGTTGTGCGCTAGTTAAAAGACGGGAGGGAATTCTAGTGAAATTCTAAGTTTGGATTTGCGGGCAAAGGCTTCTTGAGGAAGCTTTCTGTGTGGGTGTGAGAGCGACAACCGAGGATCGGAGAGAGGAAAGACAAGTTGAAAGCACGTGGGAGGTCTATTGTGACGTCAGCAGTTTGTGTGGAGGTGCTATGCCAGAAGGAACCATGGAGAAGAGTACCGGAAGTGTCTGAAGGACTGATCCGGAAGTGCCAGGAGAGAACGTAGTCAAGGGTACCGGAAGTACCAAAAGAGAACAAGAGGCGGACAGATAAGTAACAGAGACAACACTGAAGGGAAACACTCTCATTTAAGACCTTAAATTCATATGATGAAATAGTAATTGGCAACAGAATTTGTGATTTAGAAATTTGTCGATGAAATTGTTGAATACCTTTGATATATTTTATTAAATTGTTATGCCTTTCACCTTGAGTTATTTATACACCTAGACCGTCGGCAGTGCTGACTGGAAGCTCGGAGCTATTTAAATTTTAATTGTCAACCTTCTCCGTTGTTAGAAATAATACCGTAGGAGGCATATGACAAGAGTGGTGGCATCGTCCAGGATTTGAAAAAGACATAAATATCATCTTTACGAGCAAATAATTATTATTAGGACGTACTATTGTACATTTCAAGATAGAGTTTCCAGTCTGCGTATTTCGTATTTTCACATTTGCATACTTGTTAGATTTTATTATCTTATCGTAGTAGTGAAACAATTATTGGGCCAGATATCTTATCTGAGGCAAGTCGGTTCGTTGGAAACGGTTAAGTATTTCGTTGATAAGAATTTATAGCATCTCTTAACTCTGTAGTAAGTTGAGGCAAGGTATCACTTATTGATAGTATTACTTTACAATGGCGATGGAAAGACAGATGATAAAGGAGTATCGTGCAATTGACATGGATGGCTTAGGTTACGAGGGGGACCGACTCGCCACGTTCATTGAAGAACGAATTAAAGAATGGAAGGCTGAGAGAGAAGCAGAAAGAGAACCCCAGAAACAGCTGGCCAGGATAGAAGCGGCTGCGAAAGAGAAAGAAAAAGAAGAAGAGAGTGAAACCCATAAAGAGCTGGCCAGGATAGCAGCTGTTAAGAAAGATAGAGAATCCCAGACAGATCTGACCAGGATATAAGCAGCTGAGAAAGAAAGAGAAGCAGAACGACGAGCGGCCGATAGGGAAAGAGAACTCGCTCACGCTCTCGAGATGGAATGATTACGAGTAGGGGCTAGAACAGCAGATAGAGATGTCACCAGTTCTAATCCTGGAGGATATGGACGCCAGATTGCTGACCACTGTATTATCCTAATAAACATTTCACGATTTAATGAAAAGAAAGAATCGATTGACGATTTCCTCGTTCACTTCGAGAAACTCGCTTGCGTACATAGGATTCCTGAACAACATTTTAGCAATCAACGTTTCGGCCTTTCTTTAAGGTGCAGCAGGGGAAGTTTTTCACAACTTAGCAGTAGGCCATGCAGACGATTGCAAAGCACTGAAGCAGGCCCTTCTTTGCTATTATCGGCTGACCGCCAAAACATATCGGAAACTTTTTCGAGAGTCAACGAAAACGCCAACGGAAATACACTCTCAATTTCACACCTGAGATCGCGGGTTATTTGAGAAGTGGATGAAAATGGCAGACGTCGGCTGGTCGTATGAAAGTTTACCTGAGGCTGAATACATACGGCGAGAATTGACTGTTTTTCTAGCGGAGAGAGAACATAAGATTCTCGAAGAGATTGTCAGTATGGCGAAAAGATATGAACAAGCGGACTCAAAGACTGGAGTTTCGGGGGGTGCGGACAGGCCCCGCCCGACGAAGTCGCGCCGTGTGGTTGAGGGAGAGCAAGCTGTACGTAACAGTCATGGGGACGTAAAGGTACGAAGTGGATCTACGGGTAATGATTCCACCCACCGACCCGGACGGACTTCAACCACGGAAAAGGGCTACAACTGCAAGCGCCCAGGGCATTTTGCAAGCCGACCCAGGTGAATGCTGTTGCGAGGGAGAAACGTGGGACCGAGGCGATCTGTAAAAAAGTAAACCTCGCATCCACCATGGTCAATGGGAATGACGCCACCATCTTGTACGACACTGGGTGTAGTTATTCCGCCCTTGTTGACAAGAAGTACGTGAAACCGGAAGACTAATCACAGGAGGTAATTAAGGTCCAGTACGCCAAATGCATGCGTGAATCGTTACCAGTTTCCCTCATTGACCTTGATTTACCTTACGTAAAAGGTAAAATCGAAGACGCGAGCTTGTCTGGGTTGTCACATGACGTAATACTGGTATGTCGTTATGTGTTAGCACAACCTAACCCCAAAACCTGTACACCTGTACCGGTGGGTGCTGTGGACACCAGGTCCAAAGAGTCATCAGGTAAAGGTCGACACCGATGGAAGTTACGTCGAAGCGGGTTGGTAACGTACTGCCAGCCGAGTTGAAGAAACTTCAGCAAGAGGACGCAACTCTGGCGCAGTTGCATAAACACGCTGCAGAAGGAACGGAGAAAAGAACTCCGAATGGCGAGGTGAGGTTTATGTACAAGAAGGGGATCTTGTACCGGCACGCCAGGAAAGGACACGAGCACTACAAACAAGTCGTCGTGCCGAAGGTTAAGTAATGAAGCTCGTGTATGAAAGTCTCATGGGAGGACACATGGGGATTGCCAAGACGCATAACCGTCTTGTCAAAGGATTCTACTGGGCAGAGGTCCAGGGAGATGTTAAGCGGTTTTGTCTTTCATGTGACAAGTGGCTATAAAGCAAAGGATATAAAGACGAAGAATAAACTGCAATTAGTGAATTGATTTTTTAGATATGTTTCAGATTAAGTTGTGTGCGACTAGATTTTTATTTAATAAAAGAAGTTTCAGTAAAGACTGGTGAACCGAACTTAGGCAAGGAAAAATCTACATATTAGAACAAATTAAACTTACTTTGGTACCGTTTTAATTAGCAACCCAAATGCAATGTGTTTCAATGTATAGAAAGGAGCTTAGATTGCAAGCAAACAAATCAGAACACAAAATTAAGCAGAGGATAACCACATTGTCATCACATGTACATGTTCATAAAATATGGACAAAGAAGTACTGTTTAAACATTCTATACAAAGGATTTCATTACTAATCCTTGTCATTAAGAACTAATTGAGATTGACTGAAAGATCCAATGAGGATATCATCAGGTACTTTTATATACATACAATAACTTGTTTTTGCTCGAACAGAGATATTAAAGGCTACATCATATTTTACATCAAGCATGTCATACACCGCTTACACTGAATGGTATTCACCGACCACATAATGGTTTATAAGTATTTGATTTTGGTTTTCATATCAGCTTATCCTTTTCTGCATATCAGTCATGTCATTCTCCTTGCAATTTAGTTTCATTGACTCTTTGTTGGGTATTTGTCACTCTGTCTTTATCAATCACTGGCATACCTTTTCTGGTAATGGGTGTTCTCAGACTACTGCCAATTTTAGTAGCGCCAATCATCCAAATAATGAACGATACCATTAACGATTGGGTAAAGCCTTCAACCGATAAAAAAATCGCTTGCAAATTCTTGTTATTGGTGAGCCCCCAGTGTAGTTGTAATAATAAGAAACTTTTGTCCCTGAAGTAGGTTAACGCAAATTGTGTAGTCAACTCCCAACATTTTCCTTCCGGTAAAAAATGTGCATACCAATGAATTCCATGTAATAGAAATGTATAAATATAGTTCCGAAGATCTTGGAAATTTAGATTGGGTCCATGTACACATATTTAATTAGTCCTGACAATAGAACAATGGTTTCGAGTTTGTTGATTTCATATTGACAAGAGCAAAATCTAAAATATGCATATTATGAATGACTCTAAACCTGAAAATTAACAAATTACAACGTAATTAATCTGACAGGATCTGTATGACATAACCGTAAAAAACATTTCCTGATTCGACTGAACTAACCATTATGATCTTAATTTCAATTTAGTATAACATAAAATTAGCAATAAAATGATATTAGTTTCCAAAGGATCTCTCGTTGCACTTACTAAACTGCCGTTCGTGTCTGAATATAGTGTTGTACTATACCGACAATGAAAACAATTACGTGGATAAACAATTATGCTTAATTCAATTAGCAACTCATCATAAGTTGTGAATTTTCATTCCCTGGGTATGACGTGAGTCTAAATTGTAACTACCCAGCCTATATGCATAAGCATGAGATTGGTTCCAAACAGTAAGACTAACTCAGTTGAGATTGGTTCCAGACAATAAGACTAACTCAGTTGAGACTGGTTCCAGACAATAAGACTAACTCAGTTGAGACTGGTTCCAGACAGTAAGACTAACTCAGTTGAGATTGGTTCCAGACAATAAGACTAACTCAGTTGAGATTGGTTCCAGATAATAAGACTAACTCAGTTGAGACTGGTTCCAGACAATAAGACTAACTCAGTTGAGATTGGTTCCAGACAATAAGACTAACTCAGTTGAGATTGGTTCCAGACAATAAGACTAACTCAGTTGAGATTGGTTCCAGACAATAAAACTAACTCGGTTCAAAGTATCTGTAAATTCGCATGACAGGTGCAATATATGAAGGCCCTAAATCACATGAACTGGAAATAATTATATCCACTGAAAAGAACTGAATCTTTGGTCCAGACTGACTGTACGAAACACCCTCAATATTTATGATCATTACCATTGCACAAGAAAATGACAGATGGCTAATTCCGACGAATATCATATCATCTGCTACTAATTAAAGTGTGTCCTCTTACAAATAAATGAGCTTATTCCTAAAAACTATTGAAATATCAAAAAATAAAATTGAAATAGGACGAATTAAATGATAACGAACTATTAGCTTGTTAAATAAATTGCATGTAAAACATGTTTCATTTCAAGTTCAAAGCACCCAACGCTGTCTTAGTCATAAAAGCCAATATTATTCTCTCCACTTTTCAAAACGAAGTTGAATTACTTCTGCTCTCAGCTGTGTCGAACTTATTCTATCCTGGAGTTCACAATGACCAACATGTGAATTTGATTATTATACAAATTGTGTATAAATAACAATGGCTCATGGACGGATTATGTGATGCATCATATACCCGTGGTCATCTGTTGCATCACTAGCATCATGTAGAAAAGATCCGTTCCTGCTGAATGGGTTGCTTTGTTCATTATGTAATCCATGCCAGCTAAACCGAGGAGTTAATCGGCTGAAAATATCATCGAGATATGCAACACATTTATCAATATTTTAAGCATAAATGAACTTTGTGACAGTGTCCTATGTCACTGAAAACTAATTCGCTGAAGGACGTATATCAAAAAGATTTGTTTGAGGCAACGATCTCTTTTTCCTCTTCTTCTTCTTCGTCTTTGACCACTCCGGTGGCCTAGTGGTTAGAGCGTCCGCCTCGGATGCGGGAGGTCGCGGGTTCGAAGCCCGGTCGAGTCATACCAACGACTTATACAAGTGGTACTAACAGCTACCTCGCTAGAACTAGTCGGCCTGGTGGCAGTATAATGTGACTGGGTGGAACATGATGCTACGTGTCTGCGGCATGATGCCCAAGTGCTAGACATCACTATACACTGCAACACAGACATAGTAGCGATATGACTGAAACATTTTTAAAGCTACGTTAAAAATTCCAGATCACAAACACACATCTTCTTCATCTTCTTCAGTAATAATAGTGCATATTTTGTTTCACAGTATTATTTCCATTTATAGAAAGAAAATTACCACAGTCGATGCAAGAAATATTCAAAATTAGATAACTCCAACGGATTTTATTCAAACAGACAAAAATGGATAACAAAGAACTATGTTCCTGTCTCAAAAGTGTATGCATGTAAAATCTGGCATAAGTTATCCTATTTGAAATTGCGCTATAGATAGAACCTCTTTTTCGTTAGATAACTAACTGACACAAATGTAAGATAAATTGAAAATGAATTTTATATATAGGTTGTTTGTAATATTCTGTTCCAATTTTTGCTTCTTGATAACATTGCAAATTCCTTATGGTTGTATTCGACAGCAAAATGCTTCCTTGCAAAACAGATTTGAAATTAGTTCTTGTATTTGCTTTTTTGTCTGCTCCAGTGAGTATTTGGCCTTCGTACTCTAGCGTGAATGAAATTTATCTCTCAAGAAGAAACAGTACCCATTCCCATTCTATTTGTTGGTTGTGGTGTTGTCGTTGCTGACAGCACCACGTTGATGATAGCAAAGATACAGAGAAGACGCCACATTGGTAATATGCAGACTCGAATTAAGTGTGCTAGGTCACGCATGCAGCCAGTGACTTTCGGAACAAAGGATGTCGAAGTCCTTAAGGAAGTGTATGTACCTTGCATGTTGTCTCCTTTACATCGCCACATGTACATTTTGAATTGTGATTAAATGCACGAGGCTCCAAATCAAAAATTATACTGACAGAGAATATTGCATAATGTTTTACATCTATACATTAATCAGAAACATGAATCACGCACCGTAAGTATTTCTTATGATTAGCATAATTGTTTCATTTTGAAACGGCGTACATAGGTAAACACAGTACATACCGAAGTCATATATGTTCATCCAGAGCTAGTTAAAATGACGAAGCCATTTATGTCCATCTTGAGCTAATTAAAATATACGAAATCCATTTATTAAGCGAAGTGGAAATATTTTGTAATCTATTTATTTTATTCAAACAACGGTTAATACAATACATTTGTGTTTCGAATTGATGAGTATTAATTGTATTATATACGCAATGTAACTTTACTGCAAGTATTATAACAGTTATTACTAAACCTACTATGTGAATTGCTGAAAAGAGTCCTCTAATTAACAATTAGTCAAATGACTGTTGTTATAGTCGTGCCAGTACTGTCAGGAATTAGCTGAAATATTTAACAATCTAGGTTCTCTGTGGAGTCAAATTCGTATAACGTCACATCGAATTCCATTTGATGTTTAGTCCATTTTGTCATCATAGTTTCAAGGCCGCGGACAGGATTAGTGGGCCCAAGCAAAACGTCCCCAGCAGGCCCTCATGGATTACAAACTCTGATGGTGGTGAGCCCCCTGACCGTTGTTGGAGCCCGGAATTTTGTCCTAGTCGTCCTACCATGTCCGCGGCCCTGCATAGTTTACGTACACAGTATTTTAGTATTAGTGTTGGAATAATGTATAATTTTCCTCAAGGTGAAAACAGTCTAATCATTTATTTCATGTTCTGGAGAATGAAAGAAATAGCATCGATCCAATGTTTCTCATGATGTAAATAATAAATGCAATAATACGTGCGTTGAATAATATTTGTGTTTATTATAATAAAAGCAATTATACATGCTGGCATAGGTTGTGATTAACATAATAGATGCAATTATTGACGCTACCATAGTGTTTGTGTTTCGTACATCCTCTTGTCCAGGATCATTGCACTCACTCGGGAGCTCTGAGACCATGTCACTTTTGAACTATTAAATATAATCACTAAACTTAACCATTACAATGCGCGGGTCCCATAAAAATTTAAGTTTCTAATTAGCTTAATATTGATGCTTATGATGCTGCCCTCACGCCCGTTAACTTCTGCTATTACATTTTGTTAATGACAACTGCAATTATAGACTGACAAACCTCCACAAAATAACATTGGAACATTTTGCTATAACAATCGCATTCTCTCGCAATAACTGTAATCGTTTCAGTGTTTTTAACAACCATTTTGAATTAAACTTCCAGACATTTTCACCACTGAATATATAGGGGGCACAGTAAATGGAGGACGGTCTATTCTTTATGTAACAGATGAGTTAGCCTATTCATAAGCAGGTGTTATTAAACCGACATAATGGTCAGCATTGCAGATGCAAATGGAAACAGTCTGTGCGCAATCAACCCTACGGTTAACAAAGCAAAGTGCAAAGCACACACTCTTCTCATCCCTGCGACACTTCTATACGATTTCCACGATTATTTTGCTCTTTTCTACTTATAACCGTGTGGTGAGACCAACAGAAATCCACTATAACTGTTTAAACACACTAGTAGACCTTCATTTTAATGTTGACAAAGCAATGAGAATAATACATATTAATTTTACTCCACAATGTACGTTTATCGAACTAGCCAACATAGGGGGAATTTTGAAGGAAGACAATAGTTTTCTGTCGTTATTAAATAAAAGGAACAAATTCGTCATCTGAGCTTACAAATGGGGAAGGGGAGATGCCGTTTTAAACGCTCACAATATTTTTTGTGATTTCCTATGGTTTAGATAACGAAGAAAGTTAATAAATAAACGGATATTGAAATGACAAAATGCATGTTGAAATGCACATTCTTTATTTTTTTTTAAAAGTATTGTGTGCATTTATTCGCTTTCAAATTGACAGAGGAAACTTTTGAGTTGCGTCAATATAAATTTGGAGTCGAACAGATGCATAATTTTGCGAACTGAAAGGAGCAAGTAGCAATACGTATATTGCAAAGGTAACTGACCTATAGTTACACACCATAAGGGTTACGTGTGTTGATTGTATGTGTAGCATAATATCGACGTTTGCGTTCCAACTTTGTTTTGTTCTATTCACTACGGTAAAGGATTGTTGTAATAAGTGACCGTTCCACACAAATATATAAAACGTTGTGCTCATTGCACTATATCAAGAAAATGTACTCTGGCACAAACTGAACAAAAGAGCTGCTCCAAACATTGTTAATGTTCAATAACACAAATAGTCAAAAGTGCGCTTGGATGCATTTGGACAATGTGTATGCAATGAACTGTTGGTTCATTTATTTCTTTATTTTAATGGAATCTGCAATTCTGAACAGATACTTAAAAACGCTCAAACTAAATAAATGGACCAAATTAAGTATTTAACTAATTAATATGGTCTGTTGAATACACCAAACACCAAACTGAAGATAACAATCACAGAAATTCTTTTTGCCTTGCTGTGAACGGTATTTATGTTCGTTCATCAGATTCTTACTGAATAGCATGCGATCAAGGGCAATAACGTAGAACATATGCGCAGAACGTGTTAATCATTAAACTTGTCTCGGATCTTTTTTAGATCAAGTTCCAAAAGTCAGTTTGGTTCAAGTCTACACTTAAATGCTCTTGCAAGAGTGTTCATGAGGTTGTGCATTGACATCAGCCATGATACCCCTATCAAGGGCCACAACTCTAATAAATATGTGCATAACAGTGTGTCAAGTTGTTCTCAGTTCTTGCAAAAATGAAGCTAGGCAGCCAAGCTGGTAAAAATCTATTGATGCATGTGGAAGTTTCAGTGTTCATAAAGTTGTCATAAACAAGGTCATAGCTGAAATTAGCAAGGGACATAACTCAAACAAATATATGCAAATCATCATCGAATTCGACCGAGCTCTTGTGGGGATGACGTTTCAAGACGCTTTTAAAGGGAAATATAATAATACCAAATAGAATATTTTCGCAAAGTTGCACATTTCCAACGTCATCGCAAAGGTCATCAGGTGCATTAACCGTAAGAAACTTTGTGTAGAATGTACTCATTATCGAAGTTATTTGAGATGATATTGAGAGGAAACATCACAGCAAATCAGGTTCTCATGTTGATGTTGGAGATTCTTGGCGGACGGAGAGAAGCACAGACCGACTAATGAAGACCATTTCTATATCCTCTCGGTTTAACCGTTAGATATCATAGGTCACTACCCATACATGGTTTTGTATCGTTACATCTATCTAATTTCTATATGTACGTTTACATGTTGATATGATCATATATAAAATACGTGGCTTTTCATCTTATGATAGTAAGATTGCACAACGTTCGTTACACACATTTGAAATAATAATGATAAGAAAGTAACAATTTCTGGACAACATTCTTGAAACAAAGCAAGATTGAAATCCCTCATATTCGTTCTCTTAGACAGTCACACTAATTAGGATTCTACAAGGAAATTACATCGACAATATTGAAGTGAGAGGAACGTCTGTCCTGTCTTCTTTTGTATTATAATTCTTTAATAGGTCACATGCCTCTATCTGGGTATATCATTAGTAGTCTGATACAGAAAGGATCCACTCCTCCGTTTGCATGTGTCCAGTCTTTGACCGCACCCAGTACCAGCCCTTCTGAGAAGAGCATCATCTACAATTTAGAAATAGAAATAATTATATCGCTAAATGTTTTATTAAACTTTGAGTACATGGTAATTCAGTTCAGTTCAAAGTTTATCCTTATTTTATTACGTTTATGTAACAGGTATGACACATAGCACTAGAACTGGGCTTCAATATCTGGGAATGAAACTTTTAATGACACTTTGATATATTTCTCTAAACAATACATCTAACAAGGCTTAAATGGTATGTTTCATTTTTTTGGAGAGGGTTGCAGCTGATGGTTCATGGCTTCTTATATTTACGTAGGTAGGGTTCATTATGTTACCTTATAAAATATTAGTATGGGTTAAACTGTGGAGATTTATATTTATGAGAAAATCTACTACCTGGGAAAAACGTTTAAACTGAAAGTCAGCATTCAACATTACTTCTCTATACCCTGCACTCATGATTTTATATGATAGAAGTTAGGTGACATATTTACTCTGGAACATTATGAATAATGGAATACAATGTAATAAATATGTAATGTGCACTGGGTTGCATATTCGAATTTACAATGGTGTTTATAGATTTTAATATTGCACTTACAGTTCCATTCATGAATTTTCCATCCATGATGATTTGACATGATCGAGGATAAAATATCAGATTCATTAAATATACCTCTGCCTTTAAGTCGAATATCATCTGCCATCTGTTGTATCATAATCATTCGTGTGTGTGTGTGTGTGTGTGTGTGTGTGTGTGTGTGTCTTCTTGCTTTGGTTGTGTTATGCCCAACAGGCAGTTCTTGTTTGATACGATTAAAATATCACAGGTTTTTTAATTATTAATAATTTTGCCAATTAAGTGAGCAATTTATTCCCACTTTTGCTAACTGTTAATAAAGTTTCCGTAAGTGAATTACTTCTTCGTACAGTCCATCTTAAGGTAGAAAACATTCATATAGTGTACAGGTACACTGTGACAAGGTATGTCGAATTTTGTATCTTACGTTGGATCGAGACAGTTAACACTATCACTTAAGGCCGTGGATTTCAAGATGAATTCATCGGGTTTATCATTTCAGATTATCTTTTCTAGGTACGTAAATTTATGTTTGAACGTGGCCAACTGGTTTCAAGATTAAAAGTTGCGCTCATAAATTTGAAATACAGATAGATTCAAAGTGCCAATTTTCTATATTATGTACACGACGGTCTTTGATTCTGACCCATCCCAACGGGGAAATAAAGTAAACATGATGCGCCTGCAGAGATCGCTAAATGGGTCCGGGTGGGAAGCAAAATTAATATCAGTCATGAGTGCTTGCGACAACATCATTGAATAGAAAATCTAATGTGGACAGTTTGCAACTAAATGAAAATTTTTAATTTACATTTCCTTGAATAAATATTTGTCTCCTTCATTTTAGGTTTTAATGTGTTACTAGGTAAATAAAATGAATGATCGGAATTTATGAACACAAAATATCATTAAATCCATAAATCTAGAGAAAACGTGATCCCCAACCCCTCATTATATACGAGTATGGATAATTTGTTCCTATTTAATATTACCAGTTGTTGAACTAGATGACATACCTTGACTATTAAGCGTAGCTTCAGTCCTGATACTTTTGTCAACATTGGATCGAAGTCCTCCACCGCCCATGCCTAGGATCATGCCAATATCCATTCCGCCATTTCCACCAGAAATAACACCGACCATACCTCCATTTCCATCCTGCCAGCCCATTCCAGAACTCACTGAGCTTCCATTTCGACCTGACATGACCGTGTTCATCGGACCCATTCCTCCGCTCGGTCATTCCATGCCTGGGTTGATACCGCCTATTCCTCCACTTCCACGACCCATTCCAACATTTCTTCTACCCCCAATTCCGGTCCTTCTGCCCAAATGTGCACCTCTTCCACTTCAGCTTCTATATTGTGCCACCAACTCTGTTCATTCCATTCCATCTGCCTCCCGTCTGTCCACTCATGAACTGCATTCCTTCTGTGGAAGTTAGGTGTCTTCATTGCCATTGCAATGCTGACGATTGAAAATAGATACAAGAAAATTAAGCACGAACTCATTTCTTTGAACAACTCAGTTTCGAAGCAGACGCGGTTTGTTAATTTGGAATGGTCATGCAGCACTGCTTGTTGTTGCGCTGCCTCAGCTAATATAGTATGGCACGTCACAATAATTAATTTGTGAAGAGGCAGCAAACGTTAACAACAGTCCGCATAATGGACATAAAATTCGCATAACTAAAAGATATATATATTAGTCTCATCTAGAAAGTAGAATACAACCAACAACAAAGAAAAAAATAAAAAAATATTAAAAAAAACAGAACTAAATTTATTGACTTTTTCAATTCTGCCGATCGTGATAAATTGTTGTGATGCTTCTCATATTTTGGAAATACCAGATCAAAGAATTTAAGTTTTCAAGTGCAGATTGCGTTGAAAACCTTAGAATCTGAGTCCACTCACAATAATTGTTAAACCCTACGGCTTCGGCATTTTTCTTTCATATGTTCATGTATTTCTTAGTCATTACTACACAGTAAGTGAATAGATTAGGTTTTTATTCATCCCTCAACATCTTGGATCTTGTATTTGCACAAAATATCTGCTCATTTATTGTTCTTCATCCAATTTTGCCGAGCCCAAATAACTTTTGCTTTCGAAAGAGTGTGCATATAATTTGACGACATACAATGCAAAAATGAAATTGAAACATGCTCATTTATTTCCCAACTGCAACTATAGTAAAGAAAGCTTATGTTTGAAAGGTAATATTTTTAGCAAAGCTTGCAATATTTGCCAAAACTATATCATGTTAACAATCACATGTATCATGAAATTGAAGAATAAAATATATATATGATCAAATTTGTCATAAAGGCTGATGTCCATCGGGATATATTGAAGCATTAGGCCCATTATGGTACGTAGTGTTACCATTTACAACGGGAAGAAATCGTGATGTCAAGCAAAGTAAAAATGGACCGCTATAGCTTCTTTTGGACGCAGATTTTAGCTTTACTATTCTTATATATGATTAGATAGTACATTTAGGGGAAGCACACACACACACACACACACACACACTAATACATGATTTTCTTTCTTTTTCCAGACGTTTGGATCCTTTGTGGGTGTGTGCATTGGGTCATAGGACCTTCCAGTAACTGTGGGCGATTACATTAATGAGACTTTGTCTCAGTGAGATTGTTAACGTATGTGCTCTTTTTATATACATCTCATTTACACCTTTGTTGGATTTTACCGATTATTATGTTGATTATGGAGACTCGCTGTTGCGAAGATATTTCTGAATGATGTATTTTGAGCGTTGTATTTATCATCACGTGTGATCCATTTTATCTCACTTGTTTAATATCGTTTTTGTCAAATTGAGTGATAGATTTGAAACTATTACTGACTCAAAATAATTCAAAATTAGTAATCGATTCGGTCCCGTTATGTGAGTGTTTGTGTTTCCTTTTAACTCGATCATTGTTGTTTTGACTGGTTTGACCAGTGTGTAAAAAATTTCTGACACTAGCCTTACGCAAAACAAATAAAATTGCTGTTTGAATACATTTGTTTCTCTGTCTGCGTGGGTTCGAGTCTAGGATTCGGCGAATGTGGATATGTGAGAAAGCTTGCCAGTAGCTTCTCGTGGGTCGGTGGTTCTTTCCGGGGATTTCCCGGTTTCTTCCTCCACCATTAATACTGGCCGCCATGTATAGCCTATCGTGTGCTGAAAAATGGCGTTAAGCCCCACAACAACAACAACAACAACAAATACATTTGTTTCTTTGGTTTTGTGTTCTTAATCTTTTAAATCTCATTTTGTAGGTATTTGGTATATTGTTTCACTACTTAGTAATGCATCATATAATCATAACGATCATCCATGGTTACATAGGTATAACGGAAATAAAATGAATCACCGTGCTAAGACAAATGTAGCGAACAGCAAACCCATGCGTGACCTACATTATCTCAATACATCAAAGCCTCGCCAGGTGGATCCATATTGCAGCTAGAATTGGAATTTTTCGGGACATTTCAAATGCATTAGACGCGATTTTATTGGAAACAATTGTATTAACTCTCAAATCTACTTTGTTCATAAAATGTTGCCTACACAAACTTATTCTGTTCCACAAATGTTACTATTCAACAAAATCGCACGGTGGGTGTTCAAGTATAATATATAGGTACTTATTTTCCTATCTCGCAGTATGGTTTATTTAAACTAATGTAAACAATGTACTACTTAATCATGCGTTAGGTTTAATAATACCATACGTATTTCAAACAACTATTTACGTCAAGCAGCCAATTATTGTCATCTCGTATTCGTCAGAAAAAGGACGGGATTCATTTCTTGGATTTATTTCTGTCGTATGTCCAATTATATATATATATATATATATATATATATATATATATATATATATATATATATATATATATATATATATATATATATATATATATATATATATAGAGAGAGAGAGAGAGAGAGAGAGAGAGAGAGAGAGAGAGAGAGAGAATTTCTTTTAAGTAAAGTTTTACATATCTGGACAACACTCGGCCACACAAATAATACGAATTTATTTAAAATTATACCCGGCATTACATGCAACAAAGGATATTACAAGATGCGACATTCTTGAAACTTTTAAATTGTATTCATTTACAATAAAAACTCATTGGACACAATGCCAAACAATATCATATAGAACTGAACAAAGAGTATCATTTTGACCTTATAAATTTATTGTTTTCAGAACAGTTTAAATTCCTATTTTTGCTTACTTTATCTAGCAGCCATTGGTACATTAACAAAGTAAATCGAACCGCTTAGCTATGTTTGAAAAGACAGTAGTACTGCAGAATCTTCATCCATGTGAACCTTGTCTAAAAGACTCTATATACTGAAGTATTTTGTCCCTTTTAGTCTGGTCACTGATGCCTACAATTCTAGTGTTTTCGTCTATGTTTGCCTTTCCAACATAAACATTATTCTAGTTTTTTATCTATGTTGACCTGATCTGAAATACTGTGTTAGCTGGTATTTTTGCCCATGTTGTCCTAATCTCAGATACTTCGTTAGCTAGCAGTTATTTATCCATATTGACCTTGTCTCAAATACTCCGTTAGTCGGTATTTTTTATCCATGTTGACCTGGTCTAAACTACTTGGCATTCTACTATTTGAATCAATTTTGGCCTGGCCTATAATTCAATATTTAAAGGTCACTGCATTTTTATGGGAAAATATGAACGAGTTTTTCTGAGAAATACTGCAAGACTTTGCGGAGTGCAGTATTTAAAAACAAAACGAGTTCATATGTTCCCATACAATTGCAGTAACCTTTTTATTATATGCTCATATTGTTTAACTACATAAGGCTTCATAATAAAAGACATTACAAGAAACAATGAAATTGAATTTGTGCTTGATTATAAAATAAATTTACAACCGTAGATTCATCAATACACAATAACATTATTCATGCGTACATAGCTCCGCCCAGCGATCTTTTTACTTAGTCGCGCGCTCTACATCAGTTTCAAAAAGGAATTGTCGTTTTGGTCTACTTAAAATTGAAATGTATAGTCATATTGTGAATGAATGCGCATGGATTTTGTTTCTATGTTGATCCAACTCAGTTCTGCTTTTCTGATTATGAGCTACTGGATTATTGGATCAATTCAGTGCAGTAGGAATGGATTTCAACTGGAAATGCAGGATTCTCGAAATTCCATTACAGCTTCTGTGTGTATCAAATTTTGCAGGACATGTCAGTCGGAATTGAAGAACTAAGAAAATACAATTTGAGGAAATTCAAGATGCAAAAATGTAAGTATAGTTATTACTATTTTTATTACCAGCTACAGAAAACATGATTATGCCTTGTCACTTGCATGTCGCTATTGGAGGGACACCAGCTATGACCAGTCAAAATAGTTACTCGTGGAAAATTGCAAAGCAGCTGTTGTGTGACGCTCTATCTAACCAGCGGAAATAATACTTTTTCGTCGTTTTGGGATTATTGGCTCTGAGGCTCTTAGTTTCCTACCAAAAACTTCAGCTGCATTTTTTTTCTCGTATCTAGTATTTTGACAGACTTGTAAAATGGTACGTCTCTGATAGATATGTGAAAGCCCTTAGCCTCAATGTGCTTTTCTATGCTATAGATTTTAGAACCCGGAGAATACTTGTCATAGTTTAACCACCCAGTTTGAGAAAAGATATGAATATTCTCCAAAAGAACTGTTTCAATGATCAGAATGGTATTTTCAATTACTGTGTCTCTACCGTTTGTTGCTGACATTGCGAATATCACGTTCGTTCGTCTGCTTCTTCGAAAATTTCGTTTCACACTCAATGAACTCGTCCACATCGTTAACTTTATCGTCTCTACTTTCAAATGGACGAAAGAGCAGCTACTACGCGAGTGTACATGGTTTGTTTACAAACTAGTTCCCCAATACACTCTGCTGTCTTTAGGCACACGAGTCATGCGCGTGCGTGCAATATGAAGGTGTTCAGTATCCTAAAATACTTCAGGATTCTGAAAATGTAAAGTTAACGTTGACATAAATGGGCATATATTAATCTAGTGTTTTCATTCATTTTCTCCTGATCTATAATTCAATATTCTATTGTTATCATCCATTTTGACCTTGTCTATAATATTCTAGTGTTTTCATCCATGTTGGTCTTGTCTTTAATTCAGTATTCTAGTATTTTCATCCATGTTGGCCTGGTCTAACAATACTCCTGAAATTGAATCCATGTTAACATAGTCTAACAATACTCAGTAAAATGGTATTTTCGTCCAATTAACCTGGTCTGAGAGACTTACTATTCTGGTATCTTGATCTTGTTTGGACTGGTCTATAATACTGGTTATTGATTAATCTAACATTTTCATCCGTTTTGACTTGGTCTAAAATATTTAGTATTGCGGTATTTTCATCCCATTTGGACTGGTCTATCATACTCGGTATTCTAGTATTTTCATAACTTTTGACCTGGTCTAAAATACTCATATTCTATGTTATGATCACTTTTCGCCAGGCTGAAGCACTCGGTATTCTAGTATTTTCATAACTTTTGACCTGGCCTAAAATGCTCAGTATTGGTCTTGTCAAAAATACTTATTATTCTAGCACTTTCATCGATATCTATAATATTCAGTACTAACCCTTTTGTGTTCTGTTTCTTAATGTCTGAAGGAATAATGTTTGATTCTATTTTCAAACGAGGCCAAGTTTCATATACTTTGTCAATGACACCAAATTGACAAGATGAATAGTTGTTATTCTAAACAAAACTTTCTTTAATATTTGAAATTTCACATCAGCTTGTTTCAAAATGGAAATATATGTGTTCTCCATTCTTGTTGGGATGTAGGTGTTAAAACTTTAGCATGTTTCTTTTCTTTAGAAAGAGAATGCATTTCCTATCTGATAACAAACGTCTCTTGTTTAATATTGATTGTATTCTCGAAATAATTACCAGCAACGGATGTAAAGATGAAGAATAAACTGCAATAAGTGAATCGATTTTTATATATATATATGTTTCTGATGAAGTTTTTTTTATGGCTAGGTTTTATTTAATACAAGAAGTTTCAGTAAAGACGGGTGCACGGAGTTCAGGCAGGGAGAACAGATGTACAGTAAAGATAAGAACAAACTAAACTTATTTTAATATCTTTTTAATATCAGCATGCAGTTCTTGTTTTCTTTATTTTTCTTTTTTGTATGTTAGTTTACTCTTCTTTTATTATTTTTATTTTTTATTTTGTATGACACCAGCAGAAAATATTTATCGGTGACTACGGTTATCATTTTGCTTCAGCGAAGTGTGGTGAAAAGAACTCTCATTCTAATGGATCGTACTAGTAAGTCCATATTGAGTTTACCTTCCTATTGCATACATAACATCAACACAGAAATACCAGTAACATTGAAGTAAAAATGTTTGCGAAGAGAATGGTGTCAGAATGTGGTATTAATCAAGATTAAGGAAAGTGAAAATTTTAGTGCTGTGTTAGTCCTACCCTAATAACCATGACTTCTGTTTACTTGCAAACAAGCCTTGACCTGCGCGTGTATGAAATAGAAATCGCATTTAAACTAACCTAAGTGCAATAAGTGAAAATATCATTGAAATCGTAAAACTGGTTCGGTGTGGCCTAGTGCAACCGTGAAATGGGCGTGTATTACTGACGTTACCCGTGACGTATGAAAGAGAATGTATCGCCGTTATCGTTTCAAACAAATTTGACTCAGAAGTTGGCCGTATGTTGGCCAATAGCTGCTCATATCTATGAGAGCCATGCAACACAGAGAAAACTCGGTGTCGAGCAATCGCTCCGACACTTGACTATTTTATCATTTCAGAATACATATATAAATATCTAATGAACAAGACAACAACATCGATTAATGTTGCCAAACCAGGGAAGGAAGCACCTCTTCTGACTGGTTTGAAGGCATCAGAGCCGTTTCTATGGCGTTATCGCCGAGACACAATACCATAAGGTACACATTCATATGACTCATATCAAACCGTGAGAGTAAAACCTCAATAACACTATCGAACCCCATTGGGCCACAAAATAAACAACATCTGCATCAATATGTTCGAGTCGGCTAGGCGGAAATTACAATTCTCCCTAAGATAGGTAAATACGGTACGACTTTGTTATATGTGTTGGTAGCGAAACATATATATGGTGGTTTCAGATTTCATTAAGAACAATTTTGGTGTAATGCTCAGTTTGTAGAATGCAAGTTAAGGTCAGTAGGTTCATTCACACTCTCTATAGTAGAAACCTTAGCAACTGTGACGTATGTTACTGAAGTAGGTATAGAAAAAAGTTATTGTTACCAAATGAAAAATTAAATACAGCATACATTAGATCAGTTTTTTTTTAAACATATTTTGAAATTAACGTACTAACCTTGCAATTTTGTATTTC
The DNA here is from genome assembly GCA_016617855.1 of Megalonaias nervosa. Taxonomy (NCBI): domain Eukaryota; kingdom Metazoa; phylum Mollusca; class Bivalvia; order Unionida; family Unionidae; genus Megalonaias; species Megalonaias nervosa. The sequence goes on along the minus strand of JAECUM010028956.1, from coordinate 15,572 downwards.
AAGAAACAAAATAAGATATAGCAAAAACATACCTGTGTGAGAATTACCACGGTCCAGAATATTCTTCCTATGAAACGAATCATATATTAAATGAATAGTAAACAATACACGTATTGTCTGTAATACTGAGAGAGTTCAAATTGTAAAAGTTTAAGTCATTATCACTGAAAGGAAACTGTCAATGCGGTTGTCGTTGACTTGGGACCTGGCCGAGATGTTGCTGTTGTACCCATGGAATTCTGTTTGTGGCATGGATAGATGTATTTCAGCCTGGGTTGCAGATAGCTCGAATTCAGGGCTGGACTAGGTACTGTATGCATTCGGCATGTCGTGATTTTAGGCGTTATAGCAAGAAGAATTCTCACCTTCGATGTATACATTTTATGCTGGAAAACCTCTTAGTTGTAATTGTGTTCATTCTCGCTGTGATGTTACTGGTGCTGATGTTTCAGAACAGACCCTTCGTGTGTGCGAAAAGTACGAAAATCACAGAAGAGTTGTCCAGTCGTTGCGGAGTGACACCTTTATTCATGATATTTCTCCAACACTTGTTATGAAAAAGGTGTTTACTTGTTATGAAAAAGTTTTGTTATTATATCATAACCTTCTTCTCATTTCTTGCTATGAGAAGGAAATACTCATAACGTAAGAAACGTCTTTGCCCATGGGGAGAGAGAGAGAGAGAGAGAGAGAGAGAGAGAGAGAGAGAGAGAGAGAGTTTAGAAAAAGTTGCAAAAGTATGAACTTTACCGTGAAAATCTCTAACATTAAAAAGTACTTATTCTTTAAAGAAATTTACGAACACAGACGATTCTTACCAGTAAGAAAAGACAGACAGAGTCCTTCTGATTCTTCGAAGAACGAACTAATTTTGCGCAAGCGTGCTCTCAATGTATACACAATCTTGAACGCATGCACATGACGAAATATGGACAATGTTTAGCTAACTAGCGTTTGGTTCGTTTCGAATCAGAACGAGACTCTTGTCTATTCTCACTGGAACTGAGTGTGTTAACCTACGTCATCAAACAAACAAATCTGCCTCATCAGCTTATTTCACTTCAGAAAAATGCCTGAATCTTATAGCTTACTCAGTCAAGGAAAATTTTAGGAATCTGGTCTCTCAGTACTAATACAACTTACGAGTGCAAATTTTGCTGACTTGGTATATAAGAGAAATGTATAGTACGGGGAGGGGGGATTTGCACTTGCTTGTAAGGGCGCAATCTTTATTAAAATAGTATATAGTTGTAATATGAAAATAAATAAAATTACTGTCAATATTTTTTAGTGGAAATTTACTTTCAATATAATTTTAATGATAAACTACTTTTAATACAATTTAGAGAAAATTTCAATCTTAATACTTTTACTCAAAACTTCTGTCATAATAACGGTATTTACCGACCACTTTCAAAACCAGTAGGATTAATAAGAATTTTACTTTTCTGCATATCAGTTAAGCTCCATGCAATTTTGCTTTATCTTTTGGAGGAGGGGGTAATTGTCCACCCTCTCTATATAAATGACTACCATGCCATTTTTGTTAATGCGTGTCCTTCAGCTACTGCCAATTTTGGTAGCGCCAAACATCGAAATAATTTACTAAACATTTGACGCTTGGGAAAACTGGCAACCGATAAAAGCTCGCTTGCAAATCCTTTGTGTTGGTGAGCCCCAATGTAGTAGTAATAATAAGAAACTTTCATCTCTGAAATACGTTCGCGCAAACTCTATTGTTTTCTACTTCCAGGCTTTTCATTCCTGTCAAACAATATGTGCATACCATTGAATTCCATGTAATAGGAACGTATAAATAGAGTTCAAAAGATCTTGTAAATTTGGAGTAGGTCCATGTACATATTATGCATGAGCCATGACGATCGAACTCTGGTCTCGAGTTTGATAATTTGATTTTGAATGACGAAAATCTAAATCATTTATACCTGATGATTAAAAGCTAATAACGTAATTACTCTAATCTTATCTGTATAACATAACCGCAATAAACATTTCCTTATTCGACAAATATGACCTTAGTAAACACTTTAATTTCAAATTCGTATAAAATAAAATTAGCAATAAAGTAATATTAGTTTGTAAATTCGCATGACCTAAGAACAACATGTACAATATATGAAGAACATAAATCACATAACTTGAAATAATTATATCCACGGAAATGAGCTAAATCGTTGGTCCAGATTGGCCGTAGGAAACACCCTCATTATTTATGATCATCATTATTTCACATGAAAATGACAGATGGCTGATTCCGGCGAATCTCGTATCATCTGCTACTAGTCGCAGTGTGTCCTCTTACAAATAAATAAGCATGTTCCTGGAAATTATCGAAATGTCAAAAAATAAATTTGGAATACGACGAATCAAACGGCAAAGGACTATTAGTTTGTTAAATAAACTGCGCGTAAAACACGCTTCGTCTATAGTTCACAGCACCCAACGCTGTGTTAATCATGAAAGCCAGGGACTTTCTCCCCATGCTTCAACACGACGTTGAATTAGTTCCGCTCTCAGCTGTGTCGGACTTGTTCTCTCTTGGAGTTCACAATGATCAACACGTGTTGGAAAAATAAAGTTGGATGTGATTGATTATTATACAAATTGTGTATAAATAGCAATGTATCAGGGAAGGATTATGTGTCGCTTCATATACCCGTGGTCATCTGTTGCATCATTAGCATCATACAGGCAGGGTCCGCTGCTGTTGAAGGGGCTGCTGAGTTCATCATACAATCCATGCCAGCTAAATTGAGGAGCTGATCGGCTGAAAAATATCATCGTGATATGCAACATATTTATCAATTGCTTGAAACATAAATAGGTTCTATGTCAGTGTCCTATGTAATTGAAAAATATTACGCTGAGGGTTGTACATTCTCTTTTTCCACTCCTTCTGCAGTAATACTAGTGCATATTTTGTTTCATAGCAGTATTTCCATTCATGAAAAGAAAATTACCACAACTGATGCAAGAAATATTCAAAATGAAATAACTCCAACGCTTTTTAATTGAAACAGAAAAGAATTGATAACACAGAACCAATTTCCAGTATCAAAAGGGTGTGCACGTAAAATCTGGCATTAGTTATTCTATTTGAAATTGAGCTATGAATATAATCTCTTTTTCGTTAGATGACTGATACAAAAAATAAAAGCGAATTTGATATATAGGTTGCATGTAATATTCTTTCTAAGCATAATGGAATATTTTTGTCCTAGTATCGTGGTACGGGTATTTACAGATAAGTACAAAATTAGTAAAAATCATTTTTCACTGCAATATTGTGTATGAGATCTTAAATGCGCATTAGTAACAAGTAACAACATATGAAAACATCAAAACGTTTGAAAAAACTTGGATCATGTAACCAAAACACACTGCCTCGAGCTTTCTTAAGTTTATTCGTCTCTCATGTTCAATCTCGAGTTTTTCAAAATGTTGATCCAATGGTTGCCAGAAATGTGATAAAGTACAATCAGCAAAAGAAACTGTTAATATGACTGCAAAGCAAGAGTGATTGTACAGTCGCCATTGCAGTATTCGAGTTTGCTGGCATTGTTGAAAGTCATCTATGTCTAGTGTGAAAACCTGAAACAAACCCTCAAAGGGCAGTCAATAATATTGCTTGGCATATGCAAAATAAAATTTAGTTGTTCTTCTCTTTAATGAGGACGATCGATAAATACACTGGATGTCTGAGATTTTGTTGATTTGTGTGTTGCCAGCATTAATGATGAATTTCTGAATGTATTGGTGTTCATTCCTGATTTTGAAACTGAGCATCATAACAAAACAAATCTCAAGTTCTCCTTTGCATTGTTGGACTAAGTGTACTTCTTTGCCCTTCAATGGTTGACAAAGAGGTTTTCACATACGGGCTTCTTCTTAACATGTATGTGATCCTTTTCAATACTTGCGAACTCTTACAAACGCCTCAAAATAAATAATTATTGCAAAGAGAATACCACCTGCAGTCAAGACAACTTACTTCCAGTTCCCAGTAAGGCCATATTTTGGAGAGAATTGCCTCCGCCACCAAACAGGTTGCCTAATCCACCTAAATTGCTGCTGCCGCCAGAACCACCACCAGTACCGGATCCACCGAGACTAAACATGGAGGAGAACATCTGGGACATGGGATTCATGTCGGCATGGCCGCCACCAAACAAGCTGCCAAGTCCACCAACATTGCCGCTGCCGCCAGAACCTCCACCACTACCGGACCCATCGAGACTAAACATAGATGAGAACATTTGAGCCATGGGGTTCGTGTCGGCATGGCTGGCTGTCGCACCAGAAGATCTTTCTCCGGTCATTTGGTTCATTGCGACCAAGCTGTTCCATCCACCTGCTGGGTGTAATTCTGCTGTTCTTCCTGGCATCCCCGCATTATTTATCGGCCCTGCAGTTATAACATAGTGAATCAGTAAATCTCCTGCAATATTACGTAACTGCATGTACGTATTACATTTCATTTTATCTCAATTGGAAGCTGGTGGTTCGCAAAATACTTTTGGTAATTAATTAGACTTAGCAATAGAACTTTTCATTTGATAACAAATTTATCGAATTCAAATTTTATATTTTGGTGAAGGCCTACAATAGGTAATTCGACTCTCAAAGGAAAGGACATATAATAATTAACATTTCTTTTTATATATATATATATATATATATATATATATATATATATGTATATATATATATATATATATATATATATATATATATATATATATATATATATATATATATATATATATATATATATATATATATATAGTGAGAGAGAGAGAGAGAGAGAGAGAGAGAGAGAGAGAGAGAGAGAGAGAGAGAGAGAGAGAGAGAGAGAGAGAGCATTATTTCGAACAAATATACCTGTGGGTGTGAAGGGTGTTGTGCTCAATGCATGAGCAACACTTAAAATAGCAAAGATAAGTAAAAGGATCTGCATTTGAATGGTCGGCTATCAGGAGGGATATGTCCTCGTGAGATCCACTGGTGATTATCCGGTGTAAGAATATGAGGTTTGAAGCGTAGCTCAATGGGGTTTTGGTGCGTTTTATAATCAGAATTTATTCATGTTAATTATTTCCAGTCGCTTAATGTGTGACCTCCGCTTGACATATCAGGCATTTTAAAGACATATTCATATAGGCATTTATTATTCTGCATGACTTGTTGGACACGTATAGAGAACTGAACATATTTTACTGTTTATATACTCAAGATAAAATAAGATTCAAATGTCTTTTATGTCACTATTGTAATAAAGGTCATAAAGATATCGCTAGTGTGCACTAAAGCTACTACTTTTAGATTAACCTTCATTTTATTAGTTTTTTATGCATGAGTGAGTTAAGAAATGCAATACCTGGAGAAATGTCATTTATTTTAAGGGGCAATGTGAACCATTATAAGAGAATATGTTTATTTTTTCCAAATGCTTCAGGATATATATATATATATATATATATATATATATATAGAGAGAGAGAGAGAGAGAGAGAGAGAGAGAGAGAGAGAGAGAGATCTGAGTGAACGCAACACATTACTTAGAGAACGTTGCAGGGTCAGCGTGACACATAGCCAATTAAGTTGATGAATGCGTCTAAGGTGCCATGTTAAGGCTAGGGCTTGAGCTGGAATACATTGTTTGAATGTCCCTGTTGTGGGCATGATCGATTTTAATGAGGTTTCAGTTCAGGCAAATTGGTCAAGGCGAGGTGAATTTGGTTCTCAGCATCAAATATGCCAAGCGTTCAAATGCTGCAGAAACAGCGTTTGTACTTTTTAAAAATTCGTCATAATTTGAAACTTAGCAGGTATCGGTTATAATGTAAGCGGGAATGTGAAATTTTCCAACCTTCGATACGCTTGTGTTAATTTTGGCACTAAAATAAACCCAGATCTTGATTGCATAAAAAGTGACGGCTTGGGGTATGTTCTCAGGCCAAGTGTCATGTTTTATAAATGCTCTACATGGCAACTTTAGTCAGCCTAAATTACAGCGAAAGTCTTGACTCGGTTAATAAAAGTACAAGGGACGTGGTATTGGAGGTCTTGAGAGACGATTTGGTAAAATGGTAAAGAGATATATACAATAATTTGATTGTTAAGGTGTCACAAACATTTTTGCGCATGTCTAAGGCTGTAAAGTTTCGTTTGCAATATGATAGAAAATATCCTTGAAAGATTGTACAAATGCATTCAGTTTCTCAAAAGAGTTTCGTCCCTAGCTAGATGATCCTTACAGACAGTAACTTAACTTTGTTGATCACACGATTCTTAGAGAGTAACCTAAGATCCCTAGCCAGATAATCCATACAGAGAGAAACCTCCCATCCCTAGCTAGACGATCCTTACAGAGAGAAATCTAACGTTGCTAATCACACGATTCTTAGAGAGTAACCTAACATCCCTAGTTGGATGATCCTTACGGAGGGAAATAGTCTAAACTACCTAACTGGATGATCCTTACAGAAAGAAATAGTTTAAGATTCATAGCTGGTGATCCTTACAGAGAGTAACCTAACATCCCTAGCTAGATGATCCTTACAGAGAGAAATCTAACATCCCCATATAGATGATCCTTACATAAAGTAACCTGTTACGAGTCTATGCTCTTCAAACAAGTAACAGAAAAGAGTGAAGACAACAAGCTTTGTAAAATTTAACAAATAATTTATTTCCCTAGAATACAAAGAGAAAAATAAGAAAAAAAGAACTTACTATTGCGAATTAAATCCAAAAATAATCTTAGAATTAATGATACAAGTCCTAATAATAGAAAGTCCTGAATAAAATTCAGTTCAAGTCCCGAAAAGATTTAAAATTGAAGGCGATGACGTGTCTGTTATCGCCTGCGTTGTACTGATGTGTCAACAGTCTCTTGTTGAATCACAGAAATATTATTCCAAGTTTGAATTCAGTATGGATTCCAATGAATGTCTTTATCCAAGAATTTTGTCAGAGTACTTTTGTATTTCCAGAGAAAATAATCACTTGAATTCAATAACTTGAAGAAAATAAAATTAAGCCCAAACTGGACACAATATAATACAATTTAAAGTGCCAGATGTTAAAGCACAACTGGTAAAATCTTCACAATCACAAGATAATATTGTTCTCTGTTTGACCTCAAGTCACAAATTAGCATTTTCTAAAAACAACCATTACCTAATGGAAAATAACTTTCTAGCATGATTTAATGAAACTTGTTTATTTAAAACATAATACCCTATAAAATTCACTTCGGTATCCCCAAAACCGTGACCCAAATCAACTTGTTTACCTGAATAATAATTTCGTCAATGAGCTTACACCCACAGAGAATAACGAAGCTATTATTAGTTGTTTACATGAATGAAACAAAAAAAAAATTAAAAAGTCAATCAGGTCAAACAGAACTGAACTCAATTCTGGACAAGGTCAAGTACAGTAAACGATGTTACATTACAATAGCATGTAATGGAATAAAAAAATTAAACCTAATAGACAAACAATTAAATTAAATATACATAACAAACCTAACATTCCTAGCTAGATTATCCTTACAGAGAGTAACCTAGCATCCCTAGCTGAATTATCCTTACAGAGAGTAACCTACCAACTCTAGCTGGATGATCCTTACAGAGTAACCTACCATCTCTAGCTGGATGATCCTTACAGAGACTAACCTACCATCTCAAGCTGGATGATCCTTACGGGAGAAATAGTCTAACATCCCTAGGTGGATGATCCTTAAGAAGAGAAATCTCACGATGCTAGTCGTTTCATTCTTACAGAGGATAATATAGCATCGCCAACGCTAATTAGATGGCCATGACAGAAAGTAATTTATAGAGAGTAACCTAACATTCCTAGCTAGATGGTCCTTGCAGAGAGAAACCTAACATTCCTAGCCAGATGGTCCTTGCAGAGAGAAACCTAACATTGCTAATCACAGGATTCTTAGAGGGTAACCTAATATCCCTAGCCAGATGATCTTTGCAGAGAGAAACCTAACATTAATAGCTAGATGGTTCTTGCAGAGAAAATCCTAACATCCATAGCTGGATGATCCGTTCAGAGAAAACCCTAATGTTGCTGTTCACACAATTCTTAGAGGGTAATCTAACATCCGTAGTCAGATGATCCTTACAGAGAGAAACCTAACATCAATAGCTAGATGGTCCTGGCAGAGAAAATCCTAACATCCATAGACGGATGATCCGTTTGGAGAAAGACCTAACGTTGCTGTTCACACGATTCTTAGAGAGTAACCTAACTTCCCGTGCTACATGATTCTTACAGAGAGAAATCTAACGTTGCTAGGCACTTAATTTTTACAGAGTGTAATACAGCATCTCTAATTACAGAGAATAATTTATTGTCGATAATCAAAAGAATATTTTAGATATTTCACACTTTCAGGGAAACCCATGACTTTAATATCCACCTATACCATGGTGTTTGTATCAAGGGTATAGGATCCATGTATATAAATTAGTACAAGAGAGAATTCACCCAGAACGATTACCTACGCCTCCGATAGACTTTAGCGTCTTAAGCAAATTATGTAACCGTTATGTCGAGAGATTTAACGATCAGTACTCCCCTTGCTGGCATGTTGATTTTTTTGTAGATTTGAACTAAAATTCACATCGATTGATTATTTGCAAGTTCTAGCCTTCGTGCACATGAACTACGCTTACTCCGCAATTGCATAACGAAAAGAGTCTGCGATTGTCGTGATATTACTGGCATTCATTTTCGATCTGAAACTATATCATACCGAGAGACCGCATGCAATAGTTCACCAAACGTAATCTCTTCCCATATAATAATGTTAAGTAGACGCGGAGTTGGTCACGAAGCTTGGAACATGTCCAAAAGTAATGCGGAAGAGGTACAAATCACGTAAAATTAACCAATTAAGTTCAAAGCTACAAAGCAACCAATATACTAATTAAGGAGAGTAATACTCATCAAATGTATTGTGTGCAGTTTGCATGTTTCAATTGAGACCTTTAAGTGAAAAGACACGGCAAACTACCAGAGAAGTAGGTAACAGCTCTCGCTTTCCTACATCCTCAATATTGGTATACATGGATTCAACATCTATATTTAAGCACTCACAGAAGACACGCCCCCAAACCCCTATGTCCATTTTCAGTTAATTGCATTAGCTGTGATTAAATTGCGCGAGAACACATTGTGACAACATTGTCACAACAATAGATCACGAGGCAAGACATCACATGCTTGAATACGCTGTTTTGTGTTTGTTTCCGATTACTAACCTGTAGCAATTGCAGTAGCAATTCATTAATCAAATTTAATTATTTTTCCTTCTACATACGACTTATATAATTTTGTAAAAGGTTTTGCAATTAGCTATGAAAAAGAAATCAGATTTATCATGCAGATTAAAACGAATTTAAATGCAAGAATGTTGAAGTAAACAAGATGCGTAGTTAAGCTGTATTTGTGAAAATTATCTATGAATATAGACTTGATTAAATTATCTGGATATTGAGTGGATTATGGAACTTTAGAAACTGCTGAATCACATCATCTAATTCATGTAATCTTAGATTTAGATTGTGCCTTTTAAAGAAGTTGGTAATATTGGTCCTTAAGTTTTACAATTTATATCACAGTCCACAACAAATCGATACTGGATGCTGACAACTCACAAGCTTACAATTTATATGACAGTCAACTATAAATCAATATTGGATGCTGAAAACTCACAAGTTACAGTTTATTTAACAGTCAGCTACAAATCGATACTGGATCCTGACATCTCACAAGCTTATAATTTATATGACAGTCAACTACAAATCGATACTGGACGCTGACAACTCACAAGTTTATTAGTGTTATGATTGTTTGATCATTCCAAAAACATTTAGATGAATGCGTTCAATTTAGAGGTGCTTTGATTGCTTCACTTTTTCCATACATTTCTCTTTTACAATACAATAATAAAAGTGGCGGGGGCCCCGAGTGGCCTAGTGGTCTAAAGCGCTCACCGTTCCGGATCACTGCCATCTCACCTGTCTGCGTGTGTTCGAGTCTCAGGCTCGGCTAATGTGGGTACGTGAAAAAGCTTGCCAGTAGCTTCTCGTGGGTTGGTGGTTCTTCCCGGGGTTTTCCAGGGTTCTTCCTCCACCAGTTATACTGGCCGCCATGTATAGCCTATCTTGTGCTAAAAAATGGCGTTAAACCCTACAACAACAACAACAACAACAACAACAATAAAAGTGGCAATAAGCTTTGCTGACAACTATGTATTATTTTATCAGGTATGTGATCATGCCGTTTGACTAAGTCTTACGAAGTGCAGAATGTTCAGAATGGCTATCGTTTCGTTTTGAGAGTAGTTTTGAACTAGGTTGCTCTGATGGAAAAGGTCATCTTTCTACAAGAGCGAAAATTCGCTTATAGTATCAAATCTGTTTCCGAAACTTGTTGCAATAGATGCACAGTTTAAGAATTGCCTTCTACGGAATGGACGGCTAGTATATTGTTCCCGCTCATGTCAATCAAATTCGCACTATGGCTCAGACAAGTTTTATTACAATATAATCGTTTATCAGTGACAGCGAAACACACATTCATACTGTTCCGTTATTTTTAACATATATATGTGTCGATCGGAATCCACTCAGCCTTTTCCGTTTTTGCTGCCGTTGTTAAGTATTTTTGAAGCCACTCTGTTCACATGGTGTTATTTGGCGTAGGAAAGATACAAAGTCATAATTGGAATGTTGTCGGCCCTTTCTGTCTCACTATATGTAGCCAGGAGCGAATCACCAAACCCATCAAATTTATTGTATTCCTTCAACTACATCCGAGGGTATTTCTCAGCTTCAAGGAAATGACAACGATGCTCAGACTGAGGTAAATATCATGCAAGCCCGTTGCGAATCATACTGGCGCAGAAACGCGCTATTCTTAACATAAACTCTAGAAGATCGCCTGGATTTTTTTTTTTTTTTACTTTCACATTTGACAAAGGGGACGCTGATATGCTTAATTCAAAACTACAGTACACAAAAAGAGAGGCAATCATCCTAATAATATGATCAAATATAGCAAGTCAGACGAAGCTCCGTCTGCTTCTTGGCTGACTAAGCCACCAATTAGCAGCAAAGTCTTCTAAGAAAGAAACAGAGAAACAGCTTTTAGATTGAAGAAAAAGTACGTTTGAGAGTTATTTGAAACATTCAGTTAGTGTAGATTTTTATGGGAATGATTAAAACAAAATGTGACTTAAATATTTTAATAACTAAAGGACAAAAGGGACAATTCGTGTATTCTTCTTGAAACAAACACAAATACATATGCTAACATGTTAGTTACATGCAGTACAATCCAGATTTGCACGATTACATTAAAAGGTTAATAAATACTAAAATTAAACACAGAAAAATATATCATGAAAAGTAATATTTCTCATTAAGATAAATACTGGACATACATGACTACCCAAAATCTATATGTCCTTTCCAATTTGAAAAATGCGTTGTCGGAAATCCCGATTTTTCAGGTATTAATTTAACTTGAATTGGAGCAATATTTTCCCTAAAATTTAAATATTGGAAACGCATTTTTGTATTAAGTTACAATATTCTGATTTGTTTTCTGCACGAAATACCATACCAAGCTAGCAACTATAATGGTTAAGACATCATAGACAATATTGTGCAATAAGTTGCAACCCCCATAATCAGTTCTATTTCATAATGAAGATAGAGATTTTTAGTCCTAAGGATGAACATGAATATGGTTTTTAATACAGTGGATACAAACTGACCATGATCAACGTTGTGTCAGTAAGTTTCCTAGAATTATGAAAGCCACAAAATAGTTCGCTCCAGAAGAAAACAGAATCAGTTTCAGATGGCGCAAACTTAATTCAGTGGTCAGTATAACATCGTATAAAGTGCTGAAAACCGTGGTAGAAATTACCATCTGTTTCCTGAGTTCTTGTGGCAAGAAACGCACGTTCATTTGATCGGTTGGGTCACGTGGTGTGAGTCTTGTAGATTGGGATCAGTCAAAGCTTCGGATTCCTTTAAGTCCTTGCCATGTGAAAGGTTCGACTAAACAAAATTTATCTTACAAATATAAAGCACGCATTTCTTATCCACTTTCCTGAATAAGAAGAAGACGCTTGCACTTGAGGTTTTAAGATCCAAAGATGGGATGCCTTATGTGCAACATCACACAGAAAGGATCAATTTGCCCAGTCGCCATCCATGGGTTATTCAAGCAGTCCATACCGGCCAATTGGTGCAACTTTTCGTCTGAAAACAAAGAGTGATCAACCATAATATAGTTGCAGTGATATTCTGCGAATATATGTTCAAGATCAATTGTTATTATCTTTTATATTACTATAAACAATGTATATTTTCGCAGCCAGTAGTGAAATCTCTTATGTGTCTTACGATGGATTAATTCAAAAAGACAAAAATGTCCAAATATTTGCTAAAATCATTTTGATGTTTGTTTCACAAATTATGCATAGAAATTTATCTGAGATTTCAAAAAACATTCTTAATTTTTTAATTCCACAACTAACCAGTGTTCATAACCTATGCACAGAATTATCCACGAGGACGCTGATGCCATATTTTTAATATGTGTGAATTTTCCACTGTAAATTTAAACAATATTTGATATGTCAATAACTCTCATCAGTGTATTTACACAACAACCAGAAGAAAGGAGGATTTTTGACAGACATTTTCTGCCTCGTGTGGTGGCGAAGTTTTGTAGTCATGCCGATATATCAGCTTACGAAAATGGCGCCAGAAGAGAGGTAGAGGCACAATGCGCGTATTGAAGAGAATATTTTGCTAAGCAGGTAATCGAAAATTTGTAGCACTCATATTTATTCAGCAAATAACGGTCTTACCTCAGAATTTAAGTGGAGGGGTTGGGGGAGCAATTTGCTATTCAATAACCCTCGAATATGTCTGGTCTTACACTCAACGTAAGCTGGAAGTAGCCATATGAAATTTATTGAAGTAAAGTGTACATGCCATGATCCGGTTCATTACAGAAATAGTTCTTTCTTTTCTAAAACTTAAAAGTTTGTTACCGATGCCGACTATACATCTTCGATAAGAATATATTATCGTTTATGTGACGAGAGAGATTTACTAAATGTTTTCTAGAATCATGAGGGCATTAGTTTCACGGGCTCAAAATTAATAAGTGTAAGCCAACAAAATGCTGTCACGTTGTTACTCTTACAAACGGCCAAGTACACTTTAAAAATTTTACAAGACGAAAAGAGTTTTCAAGACAAAAATGTTTCTACCATTTTAAGTAAGGCAAATCATTTTAAGAATCTGTTCACAGGCAAATGTCATTATTCACTCTTTGCGTTGCTGGATACTCACATGCAACACGGAATTGAACTCTTTTGATCTACCAAACAGTCTCAAAGAATTCAGTGGCGATAAACCATCGTGCGATTGTTAAATGATGACACTTTCAAACTGTCATGCAAATGTAAGTTAGTGTGAAAAACGTGGTATTTTAAAGAAGGGCGACAAAAGATGAACGATAATTATCTTTTCGAGTTCTGTTACAAACATAATTACTGCGATTCAAGTTTTATTCGTAGTGTACTAATTTGTTGTTATTTTTATGTCTGTTGTAAACCATGAATTTTTCATAATATCAGTAGAAAATTGTTCTGTCTTTAAATACAACTGACCATTCACCAAACGAAGTACTTACTGAATGAGACTTAAACTAACATTATACATATGAACATTTTTGAATTCATACTAAAAAAGAAATTAATTAGTTTCTACGGCTTCGAAGAGCTGACTCAAGCAAAAACAGAAGCAAGCATGTAGAAGTACACTGAAGTCGATTATTTCAATAAATAATGATGAGCTGTTTTTATTTATTGCTACACCATATCTTGAAAGTTCAAAACTACTGTGGATACGTTCAAATAAAATGTTCCATTGATGGATCATTGATAAAAACCGGTTTGCCTTGTAATTTTTTACTTCAGTTACGAGACTTTTTATAACTGAATTCGTTTGCAATTTTATTGTAAATCGTTTAGTCAGCAAAATGTTGATATCATACTCTCTGTTTGATATAAAACTGATATTCCATGTAAAAGTTAAAGCAACACCTTACTGTAGTTTCAGGTGCGACGATTGGCTGAATATATCAACTTACATTAGTTTCAGGTGCGACGACTGGCTGAATATACCAACTTACATTAGTTTAAGGCACAACGATTGACTGAATACACCAATTTAAACAAAGCCGATCTATAACATCCTAAGATGACAATATTTTTCGACATTTTGGGTTACTTAAAATGAAGGTTATTTTAAAGACATAAGTTATTTAAATGTATCAACACACAGGAAACAAACTTTACTGCGTGGCACGTCAGGGAGACTGACTAAACTATTTCAAAATTTACATGTCTTTTTCTTCAAGGCGAATGACAGAAACAAAGTTGAAATTAGTAACATAAAAATGTAAACTAATTATGTTGTTGTTGTTGTAGAGTTTAACGCCATTTTTCAGCACAAGATAGGCTATACATGGCGGCCAGTATAACTGGTGGAGGAAGAACCCTGGAAAACCCCGGGAAGAACCACCGACCCACGAGAAGCTAATGGCAGGCTTTCTCACGTACCAACGTTAGCCTAGCCTGAGACTCGAACACACGCAGGCAGAGGTGAGATGGCAGTGATCCGGAACGGTGAGCGCCTTAGACCACTCGGCCACTAAACTAATTATGCATTTACATACTATTTTGTTTTTGGTGAAGCCAAAACCGCAGAATCAGTTAATGTATCTGGAGAAAAAAAATCTCTCCAGAAACTGTTTGATTTAAATAATTTATATGGTAATAAATCAGAGAATCTAATTTGGCATAAATACTCTTATGTTGCAGTTTGGCATGTTTGTTTCTCCTGTATTACATTTCCTTGGGGGGGGGGGGGAACGTTCTTCCGAAGAAGTGATGCATTTAGAAAAAAGTTACATATAATTCACACTCTTATGCGTTAAATGCAATTTTAACAATTCTGAAACAAATAGAAATGAAATGTAAGTAAATGTCTCACTCTCGCTTCTAAGCACGAAGATGCTCCGTAGAGGATTTCCACCGCCGCCAAGGAGGCTGCCTAATCCGCTCATCATACTGGGTCTTCGGCCCATCATTCCTCCGCCGGATTGTCCCACTGTATTCATCAACTGCGCCAATGATGGAGCACCGCCTTCTAGATCGGTTCCGGCGTAAGGTGGGGGAGTAGTCATCGACATTGCAACGCTAATCACGGCAAGTAAATAGAAAAGTGAACGCATTTTGAAAATTTTGGTGTTCATGTACCTCTCTTTGTTGCTGCTGGGGTGTAGTACATAATGATTATGTGCCTCCGAACCAGTTTTTATACGGACACAACGGAAACATTGTCACCAACTATGAGTCTGATTGATATACATGTATTAATATTCCAGTCTCAATTTTCTGAGAGGCAATTTTTCATCCCTTATGTACATAT
>JAECUM010028955.1:0-25517 GCA_016617855.1 Megalonaias nervosa | reverse complement strand
GTTTCCTTTTAATGAAAAATTTATATATCTCGTGGTATATCATTGATACAGCGTACATACTATATATATATATATATATATATATATATATATATATATATATATATATATATATATATATATATATATGGAAAATACTGCGAACGTATTAGTATCATTATGTATAGGATCTAAATCAGAAAGTTCTAATTGGATGAACTTTTCATCTAAGATAGCGGTTTTTGAAAGTATTTTATATCATTCTGCACAACTCTGATCAGAAGCAGATGGTGTCTTCATCTCTCTTATCATATCGGATCTAAAGTACAGTTATATTTATTCAGACCTAACTGACAGGTCAGAGAAATAATTCAAAATATATAATTGCGGCCTAACCTGCAATGCTATAAAATTAATGGCTCTTATTAGAGACCAATGTTTTTTTGCTTTATTTATAGCAGTCTTGTGGAAGATCTATGCAAGGCATTCATTTTGTATTT
The DNA here is from genome assembly GCA_016617855.1 of Megalonaias nervosa. NCBI lineage: Eukaryota > Metazoa > Mollusca > Bivalvia > Unionida > Unionidae > Megalonaias > Megalonaias nervosa. The sequence goes on along the minus strand of JAECUM010028955.1, from coordinate 25,038 downwards.
CAAAAGTAATTTTCATGTATTGATATACAAAATAGTAATTGCTTCATTGTGTTCACTGCGGTAATTTCTAAAGCAGTCGGAATAAATGGAAAAATGTCAGAAATCTTAATTCATTTTGCAAAGAAAGAGGCATAATCTGCTAAATAGTTTTATAAATTCCTTCCAGCCCGAATAGTTGATTTTACATGTATGCGTTTATTTATTTTGGCACAGAGACCACAAATGGAGCAATGTATATAATCTGATCGTCTTACTTAGAACACCCCTGGTGAAGCAGTTGCAACAAACAAGCTGCAGTTTTCTCTTCTTATGCCTTTTGATGTCACTTTCATATCGCAACGCATTCTTAAATTGTGGCAATATATTTAAATCGTTCTGCGTAGAATTGAGCTGTACAGTAAAGTTCTTTATTACAGAACAGCAGTTAGTTTCAACGCGTCTGTGTAACCAGATGCACCCGCGGCCCTTGGGGTCTATGGGACTTCTATATTAAATTTGGGAAGTTGCACTCTGGCGTTAAGGGGAATTTAACATGGGGAATATTGGGATACTATAGGGACAAGGGAAAGTTGAACATAGGTTGGGTCTGTATACGAACAAGGGAATTGAATGGATTGGGTCTGAATAGGGACAAGGGGAACTGAACATACGGATGTATAGTGACAATGGATTGGTTCTGAATAGGGACAAGGGGAATTGAACACACGGATGTAGAGTGACAATGCATTTGGACTGTCTAGCGAAAATGGGAATTTAATATAGGCAATACAGGACCGGCACTTTGGGGACAATGGGACTTTAACATGGGAATATTGGACCTGTATACAGACAAGGGAAAGTTGGGACTGTATAGGGACAATAGGAATGGAACAGGTGGGGTGACGTCATGGTATTGGACATTGGCAACAATGTCCGCCAGGCGTTATATAAAGTTCTATGTCCTGCTCCGCCACGCGTTCTATAAAGTGATATCTCCCGCTCCGCCAAGTATTCTATCGAGTTCTATGTCCCGCCCCGCCAAGCGTTATAGCTTTTATATATAGTATATTGTGTCTGTATAGGGACAATGGGAATGGAACAGATGGGGTGACGTCACGGTACTGGATATTGGCAATAATCTTGCAAGGGGCTGACCTCAATCGGGAAAACAAAAATCAATATCGCCTGGCGGGGGCGGGATATATAACTTTATAGACATAGAATCACCTACCAAACAATCCATAGTGATGAGAGTGCTAATCTAAAATAAATTTTTATACAAAACAACACACTCATACTAACAAATTCCACGTTATTTACTATCAATACATTGTGGAGAAGGAAATTTTTTATCTACAAAACACACCATTACCTACAATCACCTCAGCAAAGAAAGAGTTAGTGGTTATAGTCACACTACTCCACATTCACACAAAACAAACTAATTAAGCAGGGACAAGGTTTTTTTGTTAAGGGGAGAAACAAACAAACAAACACACACACACTCACACGCACACAAACAAAAATAAACACACACACACACACACAATCTACTTTTTGTGTTTCGGGATAAGTTTTTTTTGTTAAGGGAAGAAACAAACACACACACAAACGTACCCGCACACACATACACGCACAAACACACACACACAATCACTATTTTTTGTGTTTAGTGATAAGTTTGTTTTTAAGAAAAAAAACAAAAAATGCCTTGTGTTCGTTTAGAATGTAAGAGAAGGAGATGAAATCTCACAAAATATCTATCCCTTACACTACAAAAAACTATCCATCACACCCACTATACCATCCATTATATCATACTCACTGTCCCACGTTAAAGACCCATTGTCCTCAATGTGCGGGTCCTGTATCTCCTATGCTACATTCCCATTGTCGCTAGACAGTCACAATCCATTGTCACTCTACATCTCTATGTTAAATTCCCCCTTGTCTCTATACAGCCCCAATCCATTGTCACTATACATCCGTGTGTTCAATTCCCCTTGTCTCAATACAGCCCCAATCCATTGTCACTATACATCCGTGTGTTCAGTTCCCCTTGTCTCTATACAGCCCCAATCCATTCAATTCCCTTGTTCGTATACAGACCCAATCCATTGTCACTATACATCCGTGTGTTCAATTCCCCTTGTCTCTATACAGCCCCAATCCATTATCACTATACATCCCTATGTTCAATTCCCCTTGTCCCTATTCAGACCCAATCCATTCAATTCCCTTGTTCGTATACAGACCCAACCTATGTTCAACTTTCCCTTGTCCCTATAGTGGCCGAATATTCCCCATGTTAAATTCCCCTTGATGCCAGGGTACAACCCCCAAATTTAACATGGAAGTCCCATAGACCCCCAAGGGCCCTGGCGCTTTTTAATATGGAAGTCCTCTTGTCCGTATAGTGACCCACTTCACTACTAACATATTTTTTGTAATGGAGAATATTCATGAATTGTCCCCTTCACATCAACCACTTCCTGTGGCAGAGATTGGTCATTCTGAATGTGGGCCATTTTTCATGGATTATCGCCGATCCTTAAAATGACGAAACCACGTCAGAAATGTTGGGTACGGCAAATGATTACATCTAAACATTGTGCAGGTTGGCCGGGATAGATCAATCAAAGAAAATGATGAAATTTTACTTCATGCTCTTGGTTCAATGGTAGAATTGTTTGACTTGTCTGTCGTGCTGTACGTTCGTCTGCAGATCATATTTTAGAAAGTATTTTGTCTGTCGATGCATTGACAGGTTCAAAGTAATAAAAAGGTTATAAAAAAGCGAAATTTTGAAATACCACTCATATACAATTCTGGATACTGATTCAGATTCTGCCCAAAATTTAAACGGGTAAGAAAGTTATAATCTTTTCCATGCAGGAATCGAATCCGTGACGCGAGCTACGGCAATCTATCGCATAGCTGTCATGCACCAACGTCCTAATCGACACAGCCAATCATTCATCCCCAAATAAAGGGTTGAACAAAGTCCAAGGTAAGGACTCTACATACATAAGGACTTACTCCTTGTGTAGCTTGATTTAACACTCATTTATATTATATGCACAAATCTAATGACTATTTCCCTCCTATGGTGATATTTCAGTGTTTCATGTACCCGAACTCCAGGCAAAGCATCATGACTCGCCTATAAAGCCTGGATGCTAAATATAACTTTATATCGAGGATACAGTCTCCTTGAGTAATACCCAATACATGTCATTATGTGCTACAACAAATATTTTAACGAGTAGCACCACTCGATCAATTATCACATTTTTGTACCACAAGATGAAATATGTATTCACGTCGATAAAGAAAAGTGTCATCTTTTTGTATAAATACTTCTGAATCTAAAACTTAAACGATTAAACACTCTTAAGAACCATACTACACCCACCTTTTCGTAAATTCACATTATTTTCATTGGTTCATCATAGAAATATCTACGATTAAGAGAGTGGTAAGATTGGGATGATCTCTTGCAGCGAATTGCATTTGTGACATTTTCTACATTATTTTACTGTATTGGACAACAAGTAAAGTCCGATTTAGCAATGCGTGACAGTTGGTAAAGCATTTTTGTCAGGGTAGTAAGGGGAAATAACTTCATTGAAACGCGAGCTGCGTCGAGTGATACTTCTTCAGCAATAAATAATTTCCATGTCTGAAATATAATGCAGTCACCGTTTATTTACTCGTTTGTCTTGATGCTCGTATAATTTCTGTAAGCACACACAATATAGCATCTCATGGCATGATGGGTAATCTGGCATTTTACCTGTAAGGACAACCTTTTTCTCATGTGAAAATACAAGAATGACAAAGATGAAAATTATTTCTGCATTAATGTTCTTAATTCACACATCTGACATGTGAAGCGGTTGTTGGCATGTCAAGATCATAGGAGTTATGGTTTAAGATTGGATATAACAATTAAGTATTAAAGCTTTCAAACTGGACCTTGCTGACATTTGGGACATAATGAGGTGTGGCTGCGATTGAGATATATTAAGATTAAAAAAGTCATGGTCGAACATTGCATACAAAACTGAAATATTGTACCTTTCCTGGCGACCATTGCTCTTTTTCATAATTACTTTACATTCAGTTTATTTTTTATTTTTATCGTTTATTTTTTATTAAGTGAAATGATTAATTTGTAGTTGTTCTCATATCGAGATTTGCAAAATTGTAAACTTGTTTGAATACTCTATTTTTCTGTATTTTTGCATTGGAGCTAGTATTCGAAACTTCCATTTGTCCATTCATTTTATAGAACATTGCAGTGGTAGTGGGTCTTCAATATTGCAATGGTAGTGGGTCTTCAATATTGCAATGGCAGTGGGTCCTCAATTTTGCAATGGTAGTGGGTCCTCAATTTTGCCAAGTAGCAAGAAGCACTATTAAATTCATATAAAACTTTACCACAGAGCACTAGACAATTATTAATACTAATCGTATTCTTTTCAATGTTAAACTTCCAATAATAAAATAAAAAGTCTCACTTTATTATAATATAAAGAGAGGATAAAAAAATTATATTTGACTTTGTAGCGCTAATGGAAACAATACTAGTGGTTCATTTTTTTCAACCACTTACACAGAAAGTATTTGAACTTCATAGCGAAATCAATGAGTTGGTTATACGTAGTAGTATCAATGGATCAAATGGCTTTAAGTAGGGTATCAATGGATCAGATGATTGTAAGTAGGGGTATCAATTGATCAGATGGCTTTATGTAGGGTATCATTTAATCCGTTCTAAGTAGGGGCATGGATGGATCAGATGGCTTTGAGTAGGGTATCAACGGATTAATTCTAAGTTGGTGTATCAATTGATTAGATGGCTTTATGTAGGGGTATCAATTGATTAGATGGCTTTATGTATGGTATCAACGGATCAGTTCTAAGTATGGGTATCAATTGATCAGATGGCTTTAAGTAGGGGTATCAACTGATCAGATGGCTTTACGTAGGGTATCAACGGATCAATTCTAAGCAGGGGCATGGATGGATTAGATGGTTATTAAGCTGAGGTATCAATGGATCAGATGGGTATTAGTAGGAGAATGAATGGATGAGATGCTTGTAGGTAGGGTATCAATGGAGGTAGGTAGGGTATGAATGAATGAGATGGTTGTATTTAAGGGTATCAATGAATCAGATGGCGTTAACTAGGGTTATCCATGTATCAGATGACTATACGTTGGTGGGTATCAATGGATCAGATGATTGTAAGCAGAAATATCCATTAATTAGATGATTATATGAAGGATTATCAATGAATCAGATGGCCATAAGCAGGGGTGTCAGTGGGCCAGATGGTCGTAAGTAGAAACTGGCATAATCTGAGGGATTAGTAGTTCAGATAGTTTTAAATAGAAATCAATCCGACAGTTATAAACAGATGTATCAGTGGATAATATAGTTATAAGCATGCATCAGATGGTTATAGGTAGAGCGATCAATTGATATGATAGCTATACATATGATTATCAATGGATTATATTGTTATAAGCAGGGTAACAGTCGATCCGATGGTTACACGTAAAGATTTGCACACGTAGAAGTATCAATGGATCAGGTAGTCATAAGTCGGGGTATCAATGGATCAGAAGATCATAAGTAGATGCATTAAGAGATCAATAGGTTATTAATAGAAACGGATCAGATGGTCATAAGTAGACACATCGATAGATCTGATGGTTGTAAGTAGGGTATCAATTGATCAGATGGTTGTAAGCAGTGGTATCAATAGATCTTTTGGTTGTAAGTACGGGTTTCAATAGATCATTTGGTTGTAAGTAGGGGTATCAATTGAGCAGATGGTTATGAATAGGGTTATCTTTGGATCAGATGGTTGTAAGCAGCGGTGTCAGTGGGTCAGATGGTTACAAGCAGGAATATCAATGGATCAAATGGTTATAAATAGAGGATCTCAAATGGGTAATGATTTAATATTGAATTTATGAAACAAGTTGAATAATGTCCAGCTTTTGCGAGCCTTGGCGAGCAAAAGCTGGACATTATTCAACGAGTTTCATAAATTTAATATTAAATCGTTACCCATTTGAGATTCTTTTTATCACATAGTTTTAATTTCAGTGGAAATTATTTAGATAGAAAGAAGAACGAATAATTTCGTTCATTCTGACAGACGGTGCACCTTTCATTTGTTGTGCATAAAATATAGTCCCAAACAAAGCTGAACTGGTAAAAGTAGATTGTACTGTTTTGCAAACTATAAATCAAAGAAAAAGCTTCCATCCGAATAAAGAGAACATTTGATAACGACAAAATCATTTTTCAAAACAGAATGATCAATGCGATGTGATGCTGCCACATTGTTTGATACGGTACACAGTACAGTAGGCCGACAGTAGAGTACACGTTTACCCTAAAATGTCACTTTCAGAACTAAACGTTACATTGTTGCGATTTTTATGTGAAATAGGATTACTGGATGAAAAAATTCCCACATTTACTGCAATGCATTTGTGACCGGATATTTGCAGTATTTGATTTGGAACAATAGACTGTACTGTACTGTACAGAAGACGTCAACAAATTTCTTTTCGTGTCGGATTTACATCCCATATATGCTACGTAAAGATGCTGTGGCTGGATAAAGTTCTGTCAGTTAGGAGACCCATTCATGTCCAGATTATTCTGTGAACAGAGGTGAGTTTATTTACTTCTTTAAGTTAACATTTAAACCACGCTTGTCTATACGGTGGATTCTATATGTATGTTACAGATATACGCACCACCCACCACCCCCGCCATCCCTTAGTTTTACTCCTTATTGTTGTTCTTGTCTTGTAGTTTTACGCCATTTTTCTTATGATGATATTGTTAAACATGACATAACAAACCCCTGTGTGTGTAACATATCCATATTCAGACAGCCGAGATAATTTTTCCTCAATTTCCTTTCGCGAGTCGAGTTAAAAAATGGCCGCCAAAAAATGTTCATTCAAAGCAAAACATTCCAGAAGGCGGGATTAAAAACGTTTTCCCACGATCCCAGCCAATCAGCAAAGAGGATCGTGCACAATAATTTCATGGGCTTATTTGGACCAATCAGAATCACATAAAGTGATATGTTCACACGTATAATATCAAAAATATGAAACTGCACACACTGTAGGCGAAGTGTACCGACTATGTGATAAGTTGGGATATGCATATGTAAAAGTATCAATGGATAATATGATTTTACACAGAGGTAAAAATCAATCAGATTGTTATCACTGGAGTCATATGGTTTTACTTATGGGTATCATTGGATATTATGGGTATAAGTATGGGTATCAATGGATTTTATGGTTGTAAGCAGGTATATCAATTGCTCAGATGTTTATAAGTAGAGGTTTCAATGGACCAGATGGTTTTGAAAGATTTATAAATAAATAAGATGGTTTGTAAGTATAGGCGTCTGGATCAGATGGTGGCACGTAAACGTATTAATGAATCAGATGCTTGTATGCAGATGCATTAATGGATCATATGGTTATAAGCTGAAGCATCACTATATCAGATGGTTATAGGCTGAGGCATCACTATATCAGATGGTTATAACTAGATGTATTAATGGATCAGATGGTTGTAAGTTGAGGCTTCAATAGACCACATAGCTGAAAGTTGTGGTATCTACGTATCAGATGATTGTACGTGGATGCATCAGTAAATCAGATGCTTATATGTAGAGATTAGCATAAGCAGAGATAACAATAGAATGGTTGGTCATAAGCAGAGATAACAATAGAGTGGTTGGTCATACGTATGGGTATCAATGGATCAGATGGTTATAAAAAGGGCTGTCAATGGACATTTTGGTTTTAAATAGAGATGTGTATGTACCGATGGATTAGATGGTTATAATTAGAGGCACCAATGGGTCAGATATTTATAATGAGAGGCATCAACGGATCAGATGGCTATAAGGAGAGACATCACTAATATTAGATGGTTGTAAGTAGAGATATCACAGGACCATATTGTTATTAGGATGCGAATCAACGCACCAGATAGTTATATGTCTCTGAATTAATGGACCAGATGGTTACAAGTATGGGAATCAATGGATTAGGTGGTCATGAGTATGGGGATCAAAGGACCAGACGGTCGATGGATCAGATCGTTATAAGTATGTGAATCAAGGGGACAAATCGTTATGAATAAGCGTATTAGCTGAAGTTACTAATAACACTATTATCACTAGCTTCTACAATATTGTGTCTCCTCACACAAGAAGAAATAAGGGCATATTCCGCTCTATTCTCTCATTCGTTTTGTTGATGTGACAGTATATACGATACGGTAAAGACTGACAGCTATCCACAATTCCGTAGAGACTGATAGTATATACGATTCCCTAAAGACTATAGCCATATAATTATATTTTGAAATCAGTTCTTCATTTTCTCGACGGAACTCAACTTTTACTGATTCTCCCCTCTCTCTTGTTATATTATTACTGCATTGGCTTACTTTCTTTTTTACTTACTTATTGTTTTGTACTTTGAAGTTGTCGCGGGTATTTTAGTACGGAATTAATATTGTTTTAACATTAGTACGGAATTAATATTATTTTAACCTACTACAGATCTTGCCACTTTCAGTAGTCAATACTTACTTGTATTATGCGAATATGATCATCTCCCACAGGAATACCAGTCCTTTTCCTTGCTTACTTGAAGTCCAACGTATTATTTGTTTCTTGCCTTTGTGGCCATGAGTCATATCTTTGCTATTGTGCTCCACGTAACCAAAATTAGCAGTGCAAAAGTAATAAAACATTTCGTCTGGCTTTCGTCTGTCAACGACTGGGGTTAATAAACATCGTCAAAATGCTATTAAAACAGTCGGATTCATTGGACACACAGCATACATTATTATCTTTATACGTACGATCAAAGCAAAGCAAACGTATTTCGAACTGAAAATGTTTGCTAAGTGATACAACACGAATAACAACAATAAAATAATCTTACAAAAGTGTAGTTTCCAATGATCCAATAGAAGTAATTAATTCACTTAAGGATTATACAAGAGTCAAGGATTTAACTGAAGTGCCAACAACTAATCTTCAAACTGCGTTTTTGTTGTTAGTTTTTCCTTTTCCATGCTGATCCTGTATCACCTACCTGCACAATTTTTGTTTTGCCTTTTACATGTAGATCCTTTATCAACTGCCTGTACAATCTTCAGATATGTAAACTCTTCGACATAAGTTTCTTATTGATTTCTTCCTGTCAATATTATGCTCAACATTTACCAGAACTCAAGTGAATTAATTTTTCTCCTTACCTCTTAGAGCCATTTATTTGGTAAATGGCAAGAAAACTTTAAACATCCTACATTTACGATATTTGCTTATAATCCCAAATCATATATCACATTGAAACTTACTCACGTTTACTTTCAGAAGCTTTGGGGCTACGTTTCGAAAGAACAAAGGTAGTTGCATGATGATGTGCTTTGGGGGCTACTTTCCAACAGAACATTATCAGTTGAATGCCACTATGATAGGATTTGCGACTGCTTTATAAAACAACAAAACAGCTCGATGTCACCATGATAATGAAATTTAAAGCTACTTTTCAAAAGAACATAAACAACTGGATGTCACTATGATCATTGCATCTGGCGCTACTTCACAAGCAAACGAAAATAGTTGGATGTCTCTAGGATGATTAGCTCTGCGGGATACTTTTCAAAGAAACAAGATCAGTTGGATGTTCCTGTGATGATAGGCGTTGGGGCTATTTTACAAACGAACATAAAACCTCCGTTGGATGCCACCATATAGATGAGCCTTGGAGATACCTTCCAAGAGAAGATGAAACCAGTTTGATGCCACTACAACAGGGGTCTCAAACTCAAACCACCCTGAGGGCCGTATGAAGGCATTTTCGATGGCCCAAGCTCCACACCACCTTTGTTATCTTCCATAACACCTTTTAATGCCAATCCTTTTGTGGGCCAGAGGATATGGCTTGGCGGGTCGCATGCGGCCTGCGGGCCGCGTGCTTGAGACCCCGGCACTACAACGATTCACTTTAAGGTTACTTTCCAAAAGAACTATAACCGTTCGATGCCCTATGATGGTTATCTCTTTGAGGTACATTCCAAAAGAAGGAAAATGGTTGTATACCTTTATGATAATGAGATGTGGGGTTACTTTCCAAAAAGAGCAAAAACTGTTGGATCATTGTAGGTGGGGTGGGGCTAGTTTCCAAAAGAACAAAACCAGTTGGATGCCTCTAGGATTATTAGCGTTTTGGCTGTACTTTCCAACAGACCAAAAATAATTGGATGCCACTATGATGATGTGCTTTGGGGGTACTTTCCAAAAGAACAAAACCAGTTGAATGCCAATATGATGATATGATTTGTGACTATTTTGCAAAAAACAAAAACAGCTGGATGTCACTATGATGATGAACGTTTGGATGTCACAATAATCATAGGATCTGGGGATACTTCACAAACGAACAGAAACAGTGGATGTCGCTAGGATAATTAGCTCCGGAGGTACCTTCACACAGATCACAAACTGTTGGAAGCTCCAAGGATGATTAGCTCTGTGGAATACTTTCCAAAAGAACTAAAGCAGTTAGATGCCACGATGATGATGAATGTGTTGGGGCTACGTTACAGAAATACCCAGTTGGATGCCACTATGGCGATCAGCCCTGGGCTACGTTCCAAAAAAACAAAAGCCGTTGGATGCCCAAGGATGATTATCTCTAGGATAAAAAAATAGAAAAAATAGTTGTATGTCGCTATCATGATGAACTTTAGGGTTACTTTCCAAAAAAACCCCAACAAAAGCACTTAGATGCATCTATGATCATACGATTTGGGCTGCTTTACAAACGAAAGAAAACAGTTGGATGCCACTTTGACAATGAGCCTTGGGTCTAATTTCCAAAAGAATATAGAAACAGTCGAATGCCACTGTGATGATTAGCTTTGGGTCTTCATTTTCAAGAAGACTTAATAACAGCAGCCTGAAAGTGTGTTGTCATGCGCACATATAAAGTATTCTCCATTATCATTTATGATACAAAGCTCACGTTTCTTTGTTAGAGTCATTGCGGCATATAATAATACGGTGACGTAACACTTAGCAACGTCACATAGCTCAGCAAGTTAGCAAGGCAAAGTCAGTTGTAAGATTATTAAAAATTGCTCCTGCGTAATCACTTTACAAGGAGGATAAACGCGAAATAGTGTATCAAATTTGTCAGTAGTGCACATATAATCGTAAGCGTGATCTTGGATATTAGACGGTTTATAACTTTAATTTGAATGCCAATGTGGTACGACAGTGCCATTTATGTCTTTTCGCAGCATTGTCCAATAAATGTAAACCATAACTAGGTGGAAGGGAACTCAGATAAAAGTAATTCAACAATTTTTTTTCTATTATTTGTGATTTGGTCGTCGATATATGTTTGCTAATGTAGCTTATTAGTACTCAATAGTGCGTATACACTAATCTAGATGATTAGTGTTCCATTGTTTGCTTATTCTAATTTAGTTGATTTGTATTAAATGCCATGCTTATGCTACTGCAGTTGATTAGTGTTAAATGGCGTGATTATGATAATACAGTTGATTAGTGTTAAATTGCGTGATTATGCTAATGTAGTTTATTAGTGTTAAATGGCGTGATTGTGCTAATGTAGTTGATTAGTGTTAAATGGCATGATTATGCTAATGCAGTTGATTAGTGTTAAATGGCGTGATTGTGCTAATGTAGTTGATTAGTGTTCCATAGTGTGCCTATGTAATGCAGTTGATCAGTGTTAAATGGCGTGATTATGCTAATGTAGTTGATTAGTGTTAAATGGCGTGATTGTGCTAATGTAGTTGATCAGTGTTAAATGGCGTGATTATGACAATGTAGTTGATTAGTGTTAAGTGGCATTTTTATGCTATTGCAGTTGATTAGTGGTAAGTTAATAAGCATTATTCAGTATTTGTGGGCATGCATTTTGTTACATGTGTGGATGCAGATGACTAGCCTGTGTGGGCAGACATAATTAAATTCGGTGTGGACAAACGTTTATTTCTTATGGGGATGCAGAAGCAATTCTGTGTGGACAGACATATTCCAGTCCTGTGTGGACATGTAATTGTTCCATGTATGTATCCAGAAATCTGACCTGTGTAGGCAGACTTATTTCAGTCCTTTGTGGACATATAATTGTTCCATGTGTGTGCACCTATTTAATCTTGTGCTGGCTTGCATAATTTCGTCCTGTGTGGACCAGTATTGTTCTGTGTGCGAACATACATCCGTCCTGTGTGGATCAGTATTGTTCTGTGTGAGAACATGCATCCATTCTGTGTGGATCAGTATTGTTCTTTGTGAGAACATACATCTATCCTGTGTGGACCAGTATTGTTCTGTGTGACAACAGACATCCGTCCTGTGTGGATCAGTATTGTTCTGTGTGAGAATATACATCCGTCCTGTGTAGACAATTATTATGAGACCCTCCGGAGTAGATACGATCTAATACCTGTCCCAGTGATGGCTAGAATGTGGCATAAACGTTTATAAACCCTGGACTCTTGACGTGTTTCCGTATTGCTTTTGTTTGAATTTAGTGGTGGATTGATGTCTTATTCGTTTATTGAATGAAATGTTAATGTGAATTGTGAATTTGTATATGATTTGATGTAGATAAAATGATATTTTTGTATATGTATTTGTGTGCAGTTGGTGCTTACTCCCCTCCTACACAATCACATAAACAGGCCTATGTCTATTATAAGCTGTAATAGTCAAATTGTGACATTGTTGGATTGATATATGTCAGTCATGACAATTGGACTAAATCATGATTTTGTAGCATTGATATGTATCAGCCAGTACGACTGAACTAAAGCATGATTTTGTAGCATTTATCAGCCAAGACAAATAGACTAACTGAAATAATTGTGCAGCATTTATATGTATCATCCATGAAAAATAGACTAAATCAAATAACTTTATTGCATTCATTGATATGTATCACCCATGAAAAATAGAGTCTAATAATTTAGTCATAATTTTATAATGGAAAGGTATTTTGCTTTTGTTTGTTATGTTGTAATGCCGACTTCCAGCGGCTTTTGTAGTTCAATGTAAAAGTGTCAGGGTTTGAACTGAACCATTTTTTTCTGTTTAGATCATCGTCCGCACTAGAGGGAATAACGCGTTGATTGATTATGCATATTTAAGTCCGATTAATTCATCGTCAGGAGGACATCAATCTGATGTCAAATGAGCTGGTTGAATGTCAAATGTAATGGTTGAAAATTGATCCAGAACAAAAGCGACATGGAACTTCAGTGCAACAAATCCTCTAGTGTGTGATATTTATATTTAATTTGCATTGTGATTCACATTTTTTCAGAATTCTGGGTAGAAGTTTGGCCTACCTGGCCAATATCTTCTTTGTTATAAACAATATATTGCATATCAAATTTCTGCTATAATTTTAGATTATATATTACGACCATTATTAATTGGAGATTAACATAATTATGTTGCACTTTGACCTTGGAAGTTTCTAGAAGGGATCTTGTTTATGAATTTGATGGTAAAGTTACCCTCATTCTGGGTCTGTTATTGTTTCAGAGTTTTTTTAGCGAGGGAAAATTAAACAGAAATTCTTCAGTTCCATGTCTTAACGGCAGTATTAAAGGAATCAGTTTTAGTTACGTTCAGATAACATTTGAGAGGATTTATTTATTTAAATTATTCTTTGGAATTGAAAAAGTGTTAATTAATAATTTTGCACTAAATCACTATTCTGTGACCTTTGTTCATTCACAATACTGTAAGTTCATTTTAATGTTTGACTTTGTATTCTAAATCATTTGTTAAATTGCATGAAATCTGTTAGTTTTCGCTCTTTTCTGTTACTTATTGTAAGACCAGAGAGTCCCAACAGAAAATTGGTTAATCCTCTGTATACCAATTGCTTTAAAATAGTTCAGAAAAATTCATTTTTTTCCCAAATTTAAATTTATTTTGTTTCAAATATTTTTAGTCCATGGTATTTTAATCTACATTATTTGAGAAAGCTTCAGTGAAACCAACAAGCTTTCACAATGTCCATCTAAAATGGAAAACTTTATTTTAAATCCAACCCAGGACGGGTTAGAGTCCTTGAAAAGGACAAATTGCTTCAGCTTGCCAGACAGTAGAATTCTTATGAAGCGAAGCAAGAAATAAAACATTTTGGTCCAATATCTGGTAGAAAATGTCTTGGGTTTGATTAGCTAATCTCTATCTGGCTCTAAAATTAAATTTTAAAGAATTAAAATTAAACAACTTGATGGAAATATTGTTAAGAAATAATCTTCAGTTTCAAAAAGTAATAACGGAAATCCAAAATCAGAAAGAGAAAAGAGAAATACAGGTGCAGAAAGATGAAAAGGAGAGCGATAAATAGAAAGAGAAATGCAAATGAAGAAATAAAAAGGAAGGGAAAAATGAATGAAGAAAAAGAAAAAGAAATAGAACAGAGATAAATGCAAGCAGAACGAAATACAAATGCAGAGTAAAGAAAGTGAAATGCATTTGAAATCAAAGGAATTAGAACTGGCAGATAGAAAGAACGTCCCCCATTACACACAAGTTCAGGTTTAAACATTACCAGAAATATTAAGTTAGTATCCCATTTAAAGAAAGAGTAGCTCAATATTTTCCTCATTTTGAGAAACAAATGCTGAAAATTTGAAATGGTAATGAGAGCGTTGGACATTATTATTACAAGGTGTACTCATTGACAAAGCTCGTGAAGATAATTCACTCTCTGTACAACAAAGTGCTGTTTATGATGTAATTATGGAATCTAGGTTTAAGGTCTTTCACCTATCACCTTGAAAGTCAAGTGGCTTGAAAAAATTTCATCAAACTGTAAACAATCCTTCTTGTTCATATTGCGGTAATATGGTAAAAGTTGAGAAGAGGGTGTTCATTTTTGCTGTTGTTCGCTGTTAGGAAATAAGTTCAAGAATATTTAGGTTTACGTCTTTTTAAAATATGTTTTGGACATACTGTCCGTGGATCGTTGATATTATTAAACAGCTGCAAGAAACGAATGTTTTGAAATAGCTGTTATATGTAAATGAGCATTTGTTTCCAGATATTCCAACACGAACAAATAAATTCTACCATGTCGTTTAAATTACAGATACCACACCTGTGAAATAACATGCTTACATGACGAATCCTCTCAAAAAGGAATGTTTGAATAAAGAAATCCAATATTTGCTGGAGAAAGATTTCATAAAACCAAACAAACGTAACTGGAATTCACCATGTATTCTAGTGCCTAAACCAGATAATACTTTCCGCATGTTCACTGACTATAGAAAGTTAACAGTGTCACCAAAACAAATTTGTTTCCAACGCCAAGAATAGATGACAGCATTAAGAAAATTGGAAATGCAAAATATATCACTAAGTTTTACATTAATTTTTGAGGGGATTCTGGCAAATTCCAATCACGGAAAGAAGAAATGAAATTTCCGCATTGGTGATTCCAAATGCATAATATCAGTGTAAACTGATGCCGTTTGGAATAAAAGTTTTCTTTCAACTTTCCAGCGTTTAATCAACACGATTACATATGGGATAAGTGTGATGCTTATATTCATGACAGTATCATCTACAATGATACCCGGAACGATCACCTGGAAACCATTCGAAATTTTTTTTATATCAACTAAGTGATGCAAATTTGACAATTAAATTATGTAAAATTGAGTTTTGAGTTGTATTACATTTTAGGACATCCTGTCGGGAATGGTTAGGTGAAACCTATACAAATTAAGGGCAATGCTATCTCTGAATTATCTGTGCCTATCAGTACTGTAAACAGCTGAGGCGATATCTGGATAGTGCTGGATGTTATCGGAAAGTTTGCTCAAATTTTCCCATAATTACTGAACCTCTAACTTGTTCAGTAAGAAAACCAAGTTTTATTGGTCTGAAAAATGTAAACAAAACTGTTCAACCACAATGAGGCGAGATTGTTTGATTAGATTAAACATACGGTAGTATTTTACTGTATAGACAACACTATAAATGGAAGTTCAAAAGAACTTCCAAGTTATTCTCCGTAAGCTTGAACGTGACATTGAATTTATATTTGCTGCCTAACAAAATCAGTAACTACCAGTCTCTCGATTAGCATTGGAAAATCGGAGGAATGAAACATTAGATGTCACAAAACAGATATTATTAATCCTTATTTATCTTAATTGGGCAGAGGGTTGCCCGTAATCATATAGCACAAATCGATAGGTGCCAGCAAAAATAAACAACCTGTCGTTGTGATGCTAATTATGGACAAGGACCAAAACGAGCGGCTGATAGAACGATAGATAGATAGATAGATAGATAGATAGATAGATAGATAGATAGATAGATAGAGATAGATAGATGGATAGATGGATGGATGAACGGAGGGACGGAGGGACGGAGGGACAGACAGACGGATAGATAGATTTACAGACAGAATGATGGATGAATATATAGTTGGATAGCTAGAGACAGACATACGCCGTCATCGTTAGCCTTTTATCTGAAGCTTAAATATCTATAAAGAAAATATCGTTATGACTTGTATCTGAGAATGCATACACCAATAAATGTACCCATTAGGAATTGATAAATAGAATTATGTATATTTAATTTATATTGTGAAATGGCTTTTGTTATAGATTGTAAGTGTCATTTTATAGACAATGTTTTATACAGTTAATTTTTGTCTATAATTGTAGATTTTATTTTAAGGCCTTTCTTCTATGTAGGTAAAGTATGCTTACTTGGATTTGATTTGAGGACATTGTATATTCGCTCCGGAACGACTGATCTACCTGATATTGCCATCTACTTTACCAAACTTGCAGTAAAAACCTGTCATTGTTTAAAACTTAGAACATTCTGGGAATGAAATTTTGACCCTCATCATGATCCTCTTATTTTTTCTTTTCGTATCAAGGATATTTACATTATAATTATTCATTTCTGCCTTAACATCTGTAGTGGAATCAGTCCATTATTTCTGTTCAGTAACATTTTGAGAAGATTCATTTATTTAAATTATTCCATGGAATTACAAAATGTTCTTTAATATTTTCTGACTAAATCACTATTTTGGGATTATTATGAATTCACTTAGAGACATTTAGGATTATGTCATTGTAATACATCAAGATTATCAGCACATCAACGCTATACCATATTATTGGTTCATGAACACATTCAACATTGGAATTCATTCGGAACGCCACTGGAATTCATTCGGAATACTCTATACTTTTGGATTTGTGATCAAATTTAAGAACTATTTACAATTTAGTTCACAACACATTACGTTCCTTTTAAACTTTTCACTATCTATTTTATGGAAAAATATTTTCTTGAATTTAAAAAAAAGCATGTTTGTTTTCGCTTTTATTCTATTATTAGGTTTGAGACCATATATACGTAACAGAATGTGAACAATATTATCATATATGTGTGCATGGAGAAAACTGATGTTTTGGGCCAGAAACAGAAAAATGAAATCCTTTTCTTGTCTGCTAAAATAAGATCTCAAAATAAGTGCAATTATAGCCATAATTCATTTCTATTTCTTATATGTTGAAATGCAGCCAACACAAGAAAACATAACTGACTTGGTAATATACATTATTGAGCACAAAACTAGAACGATTCCTGCGAAATTTCATGAAAATGTGGTTTATCTTTAATAAGATCGTTAAGAACAGTGCTTGTATCACAGTGAAATCAATCGCCTTGAATTGTGTGAGCAATTATATGTTTTCAAAAAGATCAAATCCTAATGTTTCAACCCCAGTCTGCACTTCACATTCTAAGATTAGTAGACGGCAATAATGTGCCTCCACGTGCCATCGATTAATCAGATAGCACACCTAAGCAGATCCGTAGGCTTCGATTATTTTTTCACGTCGGTAACATTGAGGGTCCATCATAGTTCTTCTATTAATGACACAATCGCATAGTAAAATTGCACGACTGGCAGACCCTCTCCAGACTCATCACATCCAGGTGCAAAAAAAGGCACACGCACTCCTAGCCAACTACCCTTTGTTACAGGCAAAATTATCATACAACTATAAAAAAAACCTCTTCCTCGGAAAGTCTTAAACCCTGGGCGATTATGCCTGCTTATGGTTTTGCGCCCTTTTCATTTAAAACCAAACCGATTTTGCAGTACCTTCTGCATCTTACGATTGCCTTTGCCCAATTACTGTTGCCCAAACATATGCGTCCTTGTTGAATAACAGCTGAGATCTTCATTTTCTCATGTGAGTTAATGTTGGTGTAAAATATTAGTCAGTGAGCTTAACCGGTGTGGGTAAATCGGTGAATTCCGCTTTGCCATCGTGAAACAATCCCGTAGTGTCTTCGCACCTGGTCGTGCAGTCAACTATTGGACATTTTTACTTGCTAGTGCTATCACTCCAAGCTTACCTCGAGTTTGTTGTGGTAGATTAGGGTGGTTCCAACGGTCTATTTCTATTTGACGCTCAACAAGATTATATTTCCTGGTATAAGAGGGTCTGGTAACAGCACTCTAACGCAGATATTCGTTAACAAATGGAACAAAACCTTATCTTCAATTATAGTATTCGCTGTCAATATTGTCTATAACTCCGTCGGTAAATTTTGGAACGGATTGATACTCCAGGACAAACAACACGTTAGGGTTTGAGGCTTGTTAATGAACGAGCAGCAAACCCACCAAGCAGAGCATTTGTGCAAGAGGAATGCAAATCATCTCAGCGAATAGGGAACTGTCACTAAGATCTATTTTAACACGTTGAAATCTCAGCTGTAAGTTGATTTACAACATCATGATGGCCAAACGCGTAGGTGTTGATTTCACCGGGGAGTATCCATCGTTAGGTTACAAGTGAGGATGGAGATAGACTTGCTTTGGTGCACTGGTAAACACCCATATGACGTTCCTGACATCGTACAATATTTGCCTTGTGTACTCGAAGATATTCGACGCACAGTTCGTGTTTGAGATCTCTCTGTACAATTACGCGTGAGACTCGACTCCTTTCGCTCTCTTCTTATGTTCAGAGGCATGTTGCCCAACCAAGACCGAATACATTCAAGGTCGATTGATTTACCCGAGCATTCGTCTGCAAATTTACCAACAACCTTTCTATTGGTATTAATAAACAATGGATGTTCACCCGGATATTTGCTCTTATGAAATTCATTTACCAAACATGGGTGTGCAATGTCCGCGTGCACGCCGTTGGTTATGATATGAATCAACAGCGAGTCAGTGTGGGGCGACCAGCATCCTGAGCAGATCCTGGTGTAATGGTTTGATCTTGTCATAGTAAAACTCTTACATGAGCAGCTTCTACAAGTCCAAAACGGACGAACCAGCATAAATTGGTTTGGAAGCTTTAGTTTCGATTTTTTTTTTACTGTGAACAGCAACAGGTCCACTATCAAAATTCTTCCTAGACTCAAAGACCGGATCAACGATGAACCTTCGAAGTTTGTCTTAATCTCTATTACGGACGCCTATGCCGAGGCGTACACCGCTTCATATTTAATTATCATTGGTTCAGATTGTCGCCCCCAGGTGAATTCAAGTGTTTAACGTGTTTGTGTGAGCTCTGGAATTTGATTAAAATTGGGGATAAGTATCGAAGTCTGGAGAGCGAGAATCGGCTCGTTTGTGCCTTATTCAAAGGTAAAATTAAGAGTACCTTCTATCTCTGTTAGAAACATGCCGCTGATGTCACTTTAAGAATCATGTTGGCGATAAGTATTTTGCTTTTTCTTTCGCGGTCAGTTGAAGTCAACCTGAGGCCCGGTAAGGGGAATCTAAGGAGGCAATTTACTTTCTCAATGGGCGAATCTGGAATAAAGTGGGCTTAGTAAAGTATGAACAACATAACTATTGTATTCACTATTGCAATACATTTTTGATCTTATTGGTTTATATGAAACTTGGGAAAATCATTAGCGGGATTGCGGAATTTTCTTGAAGATTATGTCTCATATTTGTGTTCGTAAAATGGTGGGTAAAGGTCGGAATTCTGCAGGAGTAATCGTTTTTGTGCGCAAATCCGTCGTAATAATAGATTATGTGAAAAGAGTATTTGATACGTTTAATGATTGTGTAGTTGTGCTATTTGAGGTATCGACATTGCATACTGATAAAGATGTAGTTATGGTAATTACTCACATTTCCCATGAATATTCTCCAATATATGACAATTGTAATGAAGATGGAATTGAATTATTAAGCGAGAGGTTATTTGCCATCAAAAGGCAATATCGAAATTGTTGTGTTCTCATCGAGAGATTTTAATGCTAGAATTAAGAGTTTTGAAGATTTTGTCCTTGATGATGCAATTGATTTTGTGTATGGATGTTGATTAAGATGCAGATATTTTTTCAATGCAGAGCAATTCAAAAGACGATAAGGTGTATAACAGTTTTGGCTTGTCTGTAATCTATTTATGCAGAAAGTGTAACATAAAATGAATGGAAGGTTCTTTGATGATAAAACAGGTCAGTTCACATGCATAACTCATAAAGGTTGCAGTGCAGTTGATTATATGATATTTTCTTCTGAACTATTAGCTAAGTCAGCAGCTTTGGAGTAGGAACTCGAGATAAATCAACAAATTTTCAAATATATTGTTCAATTAGAGTAAGTCAACATGTGAGAAATGATGGTAACATTCCCCATGCGATGAATGTTCATGATCATCAAACTTATTGTGAGAACAATAATATTGATACTTGTACTCTTACTAAATGGGAATATTTTTGTCTTACTGAAGACAATATACAATCATTTTTAAGAATGTTTAGCACAGTCTATTTATGTAGGCGTAAAGAACGATCTATTAAAATACTTTGAAACTGATATTGGCTTATCGCTAAGAATATTAGTTCATTTATATGAGAATATGCGTTCAATTTTTCAGACTAGAGGTAAGGCGCCTAATATGATAACAATACAAACACTTGGTGGGATAAAGACTCCTATAAAGTAAAATATAATCAAAATTTCTGGCTACGACGCTTTAGATTCTCAAATACTGGACCTGACCTTAAGTTATATAGTGAGTATAAATCAACTTTTGAATCAAGAAAAGATACACTAAAAGATCCCAGATGAATGAATTGACTCAAGCGTGGAGAATCCCTCGATAATTTTGGCATATTTTGAAACGTGACACGCATTATTCTCAACATGAAGTGGAATGCATATCCTTAAAACTGGTATGAATTGTTTAAATTTTTATTTGAAGAAGCCTCTGTCCGAGATAGACGACTCTGACAATATTGTTAGTGACTAACTACCTCACTTATAGGCTGATAATTTAAATAATCCTATTTCAAATGAGAAATTATGAGAAGTTGATTTAAAACCAAGAACAAAATTCCTTGACGTGGTATAATACCAACTCGTTTTGATCAGTGCACAAATGATTCGATTTTAATATTCCATAATGCTCTATTCAACAAAATCTTTGAATCCGGTTATTTTTATATACAGTGGGAGAAGAGTATGGTCTGTCCTATATACGATTGCAGTGACAAGAGCTATCCAAACAATTACAGACGGATATCCTGTATTGATACTTTATGCAAGACTTTTACTGACATTTTGAATACTATTATATACACGTGGGCGGAAGACTTTGGTCTGATAGACGAAGCACAAGCAGGGTTTAGGAAAATGTACTCCGCATGGGATAATATCTTTATTATTTAGTCTTTAGCTTATAAATATATACCAAAAAGAAAAGGTAGATTTTATTGCTTTTCTTTGGATTTAAAAACAACCCTTTTGATAAAGTACTGCATGATAAATTATGGTCGTCATTAATATGCAAGGGTATGAATGGTAAAATAGTAAACATTTTAACAGACATGCATAGAAACCTGAAAAGCTATGTCCGAACGCCTAAAGGTTTAACTACTTACTTCGGATGTACATTAGGTACAATGCAAGGTTGTGTTTTGAGGCTTAGTATGTCCTTTTTATTAATGCTTTGATTACACAGCTGGAGCTCGAATGCAACAGAGGTGTATTTATCGCAGAAAATATTGATGATATTTTTGCAATACTTTGATTTGGCTAATTGTGCTCATACAGTAAAGTTACTTCAGAACCAAATAATTGTTATCGAACGTTTCTGTGATACAACTTGTAAGATGGCCAATGTCGATTAAACTAAACTCATCGGGGATATCTCAAGCAAAAGGAGGTATGGTTTTGCAAAGAAGGTCGTATTGAATGTGTGCATTATTAGAAGTACACGAGTCTGTTTTTCACCCCAAAGTTGGTATTAACATCTTTATAATATTTCGCACTGATTATGAGAAATTATGTATGTAAACCCAGGATGAATTATTTAACTTCTTTGACGCACATTCATTATGTTTACTTGTATTGCATTGTTTAATATGAGCCTATATGACTGAATAAAGGATTATTATTATTATTATTATTATTATTATTATTATTATTATTATTTTCACGGACAAGGTCGACTCGAATTCGTTTGCAGAGAATCTCCAGTCTGAATTTTGACCACTAAATACCAGAGCTATTATATAATATTAGAGGATGTTTCTCCATCCAAGATGTGTTGTTTGAATTATTTCTTTTAAATTATGTCACACAACTAATGTGAGGTTTACGGCCAACTAATTCATGCAGCCCATGTCAGTTTTAAAAACATTTCAATGATTATGCGAGCCACATATCCGTTACTGAAGTCGAGCTTACAAACATCAGATTGATCTTCACTTTTCACATGTTATCAGATATACTCGGTAGTCTTCCTACTTATTAAAGAAACATTTTCTCTGATACTTGGACTCAAGCCAACAATGTTGTACCTTATTGCACGCGCTGAGAGAGTGAACAAAAACCGCTTATATTGTGTAAAGAAATATATGGGAAAACATATGATGGGCCCCTTCCACAATCAGATATAATCGAAATTACACCATTACTCTTAATACATATCCAAAGCCTCATGTAGATAAGCATAGATAGTAATTTTAGATCAACGGATATTTCCGGCTATTTCACTAGAAATATTTCAGTTATATTTCGATATTAGCAATGCTGTTCTAACTTGGTGTAGATTAAATAATAATAGCTTATGTCTCTGAATTTAAAGCACGTAAGATCAGCTGCATCGATAAAATTTGCATCGGTTGCAAGTGGATGACGTAATCACGCAGCGAGCTTGTATAGACTGAAGAGTATCGATCCAGCACTTGCCACCTGGTACTGATGTATAATTATACTATAAGCATCCTCAAACACGTGAAGCATTAAAGCCAGTCATCCACTGGTTGCACATAGTATGCAGCTTGCTTGCCAAGTCATGGAGCATAGAAGCCTGTGACGACTAGTCGGACCCAAATAGCAATAAAGTCAAAAGAGACAATCTGACACTATTGATATGTTAGACCAGTATTATTCCAAATACTGTTTATTCAGTCTTCGAACAACTGATTTAATATTTCATATAATGATAATCTTTGATAAAATTAATGTTCACATCTGCTATATGTCTAGCTATTTGTCTAGCTATATGTCTATATGTCTAGCTATTGGTGCTTTTATGAAGTTAGCTTTTTGAAGCAGGATCTGTTTCTTCAGCAATTTCATGTATTATATCACATATATCCTTATCATTCTCACACAATTTAAGGTCTCGTTTCAATTTTTAAATGTTTTAATAACTAATTCAGCATCATCTGCACGACCACTTATTTATCATTTTGCTTCTTTACTAGCAGGTTATTCATATATTATAATTTCCGCTTGTCTTATTTGATTGACAATTGTTTCATTTGTGTACTTGTATTTCAATTTTCTCTTGAGCTGTTTACCTTTGCTTCTCTGTTACTGTTGGCTTTTGGTTCGGTAGTTTCCTATAATACTGAATGTTGTTGTTCAAATTTTAGTTGAAACCAAATGTGTCCTTTATTCGTCAAACATAATGGTATTAGAGGACGCGCTGAACCATTATTTTCTTTTATATACTAAAATAAAATTTAAAAACAGATTATCGTTTACAAATTACAATGAAAATAGCAACTGTCCTTCAGAATAAATGGAACAACTGACTCAGAGAACTTCTTTTCTAAGCGGAAAATGTGTATGAAAGTTCAATGCGATGTCACATAGTTTGATTATTTAGGCTAAACGATCGATGTAACAGTGTTTTATTTTAACGCCATTTGCAGCGAATGAGAGGCAATATATGGCTTAACAAGCGCCTGTGTGGTACATGCGCCATATTCAGAAAATTTGACCTTTTTCACAATTCTCTTTGGCAGTCGACTCGACAAATGGCCACCAAAATGTTGATAGTATTGTTGAAAACAAAACGTTCCAGAAGGCTGGGTAAAGAAAATTTTCTTACGATTTCAGCGAAGAGAAAAAAAGAAGATTAAAGATAAAATTGCGTACGAATTTCATAATGTTATCTAGACAAAGAGATAACGGCACGCATCAGCAGCGCCAGTCAATCACTAGGACGTCTCCGCTCTCGTTTGTTGAGCCACAGGAATATCAAAATGTCCACCAAGATAAAGGTGTATAAAGCAGTTGTGCTAACAAGCCTCCGATATGAATGTGAGACCTGGAGAACATACAAGAAGCACATCAAGTAGCTTGAGCGCTTCCACACGAGAGCTCTGCGCTGGATTATGGGTGTCAGATGGCAAGACAGATTGACGAACCTAGAAGTGCTGGGTACAGCAGGCTTAACTAGTATCGAAACGATGGTGATGAGAGCCCAACTCCGGTGGACGGGTCATGTCATACGTATGGAGGAGTCTCAAATGCCACGTCAGATTTGGTATGGAGTTCTATCTAGTGGGCACAGAAAAATTGGTCGCCCGAAGAAAAGATTCAAAGACTCCATCAAGGACACCCTGAGATGCTGCTCGATATCTGCGACAGACCTCGAGTC